>CAUYQV010047182.1:0-51784 GCA_963574575.1 Galagoides demidoff
AGTGATTGAAATGTATCAACCACATTAGCTTTCCTTGTCTCTAGATAGAAGACAAGAGCTTCTCTAAGTTGCTTTGTGATTAAACAACCAGCATCCTCTCTCTGCTTTCCTACTCTCCAGGGCACCAGGGATTTTGCTCTAGAATGCAATTGTGGTTTTAAAAAGAGTGGTCATGTCAACCTAAACCCAGTTCCTTTTGAGGGTGAATTAACTAGCTTGGCAAATCACCAACATTGTATTGTTATGGTTCTCATGATTATCTCTGTGAGCAAGATGGAAAAATGAAGACTAAGTGTGAACATAAATATAAGAAACTGGAGTTGATTAAACAACCCTGATCAGAGAGTATTGATTTGCAAGTTGATATTCGTCCAAAAATTCATGCTGTATGTATAGCTTGTCATAAGACTGTGTCAAACTCTGTGATTGCTCTGCAGAGAGCTATTTCAGGTATTGCATCATTTGGATATTCAGAATCCAGGGAGAGACACCACATAGAAAATAATTAAATGACATAGCAGGGTACAATAATAACTATGCATGTATCCATGGGGTACTTTGCGACCACGAAGAGAGTACCTCTTAAACACAAGTAGGAGTACAGAGAAGTGACAGGCAGGTAAACTACTGAAGTGGCTGAATATGGAGCTGATTCTTAGTTTCTGTGTTTCAGATACTTTTTGTGTGCAATTTTTACCAAGTTTATAGGAGAGTATTGTCGACATAAGCAATTGAACAAATTAACCATGTTCCCATCTCCCCAAAATTCCCCCAAGCAAATAAAGTTAGTATGCGCATTCAAAGTTTTGAATAAGGACAGTGATAATTGTTAATGGTAACTTCAAGGGATAATATTGGTGGGGAACTTCTATGCATTAGCATTTATTTTCTGAACTTCTATCCATTAGCATTTTTTCTCTTCAGTAAATCCTACTACTTCTATAAAAGCCAAAAAACTTATCTGCTTTTCATTTAAAAAAGAAGCAATCTATAATCACGTATTCAATTAAAAAAAAAGAAAGCTACTCACCCTCTGTGTAAAAATGCCAGAAGCCGCATGCCGCATGGCATCTCCTTGTTTGTTTTTACACATTTCTGAGAGGATGAAAAGTTCAGCAGGATACACCTCATCGATTCGTCCACAGGCAATCAATATGATTATTCTAATTAATTTCAGTAACCTATGAATTGTGTGGCCTTTTAAAATTATTACAATAACTATGGAACTACTGGTGACATTTTTGAACCAAGTGTTAGTATTTTTAATAACTAGACGCAAGCCTGTCTTCTCTTCCTTCTTACAGACAGGCTACTGTTAACATGACATCAAAGAAACATTTGATAAGCTTTAGAATTTTATCTGTCTCTTAATGCTTGAAATACTAGCTCTCCTGAAAACTATCAGGAAGAAAACTAAGTTGATTCAGGAAGATATGTCATTGTCAACTGTGTTCTGTAACATCTTGTTTACATTCTTCCTTCTCTTCAGTGATTATTTTTTGCTTGGGTTCACTAGATTAGCATTAGGAAAGAAAATAGATTTGTCAGACATATGGGTAATAATTGATGATAATCAAAATGGAATTAAATTGTATTCCTTTGAGATCTGGAGATAACAACGTGCTTATAGGCACTGCTGTTATTTATACAACTTCTTTTGACTTGAAAGAAGCACAGGTACCAACTACTTTTCTGATCCCTAATCCCATTTCATCTCACACCTCCAGAATTCACTCTTTACACATTTGTGGGTTAAAATTCTTACAAATAAGAAAACTGAGACTCAGATAATTAAAATGACTTTCCAAGTTCATAAGACAAGGAGCTATCAGAACATTGACTAGAACCTAGGCCTCCTGATTCCAGCCTAGTGTTATTTTGGTTTTTCTCTACTGGTTATGGAGAAATTGATGAAATTATATCAGGTTTCAGATTGCTAGATTTATCTATTTTTATGTATTCCTGCACTATGATCTGAAATTTTACACTTAAGAAAAATAATGTGAAAACCTCTTTATTTAATGATTTTACTTTTCTGAATATATACTTTGACATTTTTTGGCTTGATAATACAATGAAGCAAAGAGGCAGATAAAGTATACTTAAATTTCTTTATTTATCGCTTTTATAACTTAAATTTATTTGTTTCATTATGAAAATATATCATGCTACTAATAATGTATGTGGTGTAAGGAGAAAATTCCTAGCTTGTATTGGATACAGGATAGTAATTTTTTATGATACAAGAGAATTAAATATATTTTTATTTTTTATGTTATCTAGGACCTATGGGTGGAATGAGATTGACCCGAAAGGGCAATTCATTATCACTGAAAGGCCAAGTAAACTTCTAGGAAACAGTTTTAAAATATGTATACACTGAATTCCCCTAAATCCTTAAGAAAGGAAAATGATTCATGATTCCATGCAATGAAAGACCAATGTATTTCATGCTAGTAATTTGGCAGATTTACAAAGGTAACCATTAAGGGCATTTTTTCTTTGAACATGAAATAAATGAATAGGAACACTTTTTTAGGGAACATTCAAAAAACTTTCATAAAATTTAATAATTTGGTTTTAAAAAAAGAACTATTAAGGAGCTAGTGGTTTAGCTGAATTGATGCCTGGAAAATAATCTCCATCTAATAGAAAATTGTTTCAAATGCAGAATGTAGAATGCTTACCAGAAAATGCTAAAAATATAGTACCTAAGATAGAATAGAATATCTATTTTGCTCTTTGCCGCTGTTGATGATAATACAATAACATATTTCCAGAAAAATAGCTATTCGGGATATTTGCAACATTGGGAAGTTGAAAATACTTATTTTTGGGAAATATGTACTCATGAGTCTGAAGGAAGTGGTTAGTCATGCAATGTGATATATTTTTACATACATATGCAAATGCTCATAAAAACAAAATAAAAACACCTACAGCATTTGAATGTTTAAATTGAAAATATAAACTGAGACTCAAGAAATACAAATGTTAATATTGTCATTTTCACCTTACCATACATGATGTTGCAAAGGGAGCTTTATGAGATGACTGTCTCTAAAAATAAACATCTCAAGTGAGTTAAAGAAATACAGCCTGATTATATCTGACTGTGAATGTTCTTTGGCCTGAAAGTGTAGGATGTAATCCAGGAAGGGCTGGAGATCTCAAAGATGTGGAACAATCATCTTTCTTTCCTGGAGTCATAATCAGGGCCTTTAAAAAATTACTATTATTGTTTCAAAATATTATGTGGTTGCAAATGTTACATGGTTTAACTTGTTCTGCTTAAGGCAGGGTTATAAGTGTGCCCATCACCTGCTTAGTGTTCACTGTACCCGTTAGGTAGGTGTCCACCAGTCTCCCCCATGTCTCTCCCCCTTGCTTGGTTTCCACTGAGTTTTACTTCCCTCTGTGCACAGGTGTGCTCATTGGTCAGTGCCAATTTGATGGTGAGAAAGGTTTGTTTTTCCATTCCTAGATACTTCACTTTGGATAATGGTCTTTGATTCCGTCCAAATTGTTGCAAAAGGCCTTAATTCATCCTTCTTCATGGGTGAGTAGTACCTCATAGTACGCATATACCTCATTTTGTTGATCCACTCAAACACTGATGGGCACTTTGCATTGATTCCACATCAGCAGCAACTGTGAACCACGCTGCTGTAAGCATTGGAGTCCAAGTGTTTTTGATGAAATGACTTGACTTCCTTTGTGGAAAATACCTAGTGGTGGGATTGTTGGATCAAATGGCAGGTCATACTATAGAGTATGGAGTTGGGATAATTGCCTTTTCTGATTGTTCTTGCCATTTTCAGACCTCTTTTCCTTTTTACCTCCTCCATCTAAGTCCCTATTTCTTATGAATTTCATGGCAACAGATTACCCATTACCCCAGTTTGTTGCAGTCATCTAACCAACTCCCCAGAATACTTTTCTTCGTTTATTGAAAAATTTTATGTGATTTATTCCATTTTACTTCTGACACACTTCTTGGTCATTTTCATATTTATACAGACAATCCTGATTGTAATCTTGACTTTATAATACCTTATTTTTGTTTGTGCCTACAGTCTTATCCTCCACTTTATGTCAGCTAACCATTTTCATGCGGTTCCCCTATGCTTCCTCAGTAGTAAGAGTAATAACTCTTTTTCTGTAATCTCAATTTCAAGCACTCCCATTCTGTCTTTATAACACATTCATGTGTCTTTCTAACACATTCCTTCAATTCCTTTTCCCTAGCTAGTCATTGACACCCCCAGAAATTTTTAGTCCACTGATTATACGATCTTTTCAGCCCATACATTTTTTTAGGTCCTTCATAACCTTATCTTCCTTCTTCCAAGTTTAGATTCTGTTGGTCATTTTTATGGTCACCTGTTACTTATGCCCTCAACCCCTTGGCCCCTCTTTTGTTGATATTATGTGCCTGGGAAAACACGATGCAGGTCATATTCACCTCTTGTCCTGCTTTGCACATTATGTGTGTCTGAAAACTATACATCAATCCCCCAATCTCATATTAAACAAATTAGCATTAGAGAATTAACTTCAAGTTGGAGTCTATCTCTGTTTTATTTCCATCATGAATTTTCTCTTACTGTCTTAGATAACTCTTCATTTTCGGGTTAATATGAGGATACAACTAGGTTATAATGTTTGCATTTGTGAGGTAAGGTCTCTATTATAGTTGTGTCCCCCACCCAGGAGGTATGCCACCTATCCTTACATTTTACCTATTAGGTGAGAGCACACCAATCCCACTCCATTCTCCTCTCTCCTCCTCCCTCCCCCCAACTTGAATTAAATTGAGATTTTCTCTTGTGTGAGTGTATATTAGATTGTCTACTGCCTTCATATTAGTATTGAATATATTGGATGCTTGCTTTTCCATTCTTGTGATACTTTACTAAAGAGAATGTTTGGGTAACTATTTCATACTGTCTTCTCTGCTCTCAAACATCCTTCTCTGCAAACCACTTCTTTTCTTTTTTATTGTTTGGGATTCATTGAGGTTACAAAAAATTAGGTTACACTGATTGCATTTGTTAGATAAAGTCCCCCTTATACATGTGTCCTGCCCCCCCAAAGGTGTGCCACACAGCATGACCCTCCTACCTCATTCCCCTACCCTACCCCTTGTATTAAATCATGTATTGCTTTCATATTAGAATTGAGTACATTGAATTCTTGCTTCTCCATTCTTGTGATTCTTTAGTAAGAAGAATGTGTTCCACTTCCGCCCAGGTTAATATGAAAGATACAGTCTCCATGTCTTTTAATGGCTGAATAGTATTCCATGGTGTACATATACCACAGCTTGTTAAGCCATTCCTGGGTTGGTGGGCATGTAGGTTGCTTCCATATTTGGTGGTTGTAAATTGAGCTGCAATAAACAGTCTAGTGGCAAATGTCCTTATGATAAAATGATTGTTTTTCTGCTGGGTAGATGCTCAGTAATGGGATATCAGGATCAAATAGGAGGTCTAATTTGAGTTCTTTGAGGATTCTCCATATTTCCTTCCAAAAAGGTTGTATTAGTTTGTAGTCCCACCAGCAGTGTAAAAGTGTTCCCTTCTCTCCACATCCGTGCCAGCATCTGCAGCTTGGAGACTTTGTGATGTGGGCCATTCTCACTGGGGTTAGGTGATATCTCAGGGTGGTTTTGGTTTGCATTTCTCTGATGATTAGGGACAATAAGCATTTTTTCATATTTTTTTATCCATTTGTCTGTCCTTTTTAGAGAAGGTTCTATTCATGTCTCTTGACTAGTGATAGATGGGATGGTTTGGTCTTTTTTTGTTGATTAATTTGAGTTCTCTGTAGATCCTAGTTATCAAGCTTCTTTCTGATTCATAATATGCAAATATCTTTTCTCATTCTAATTGTTGTCTATTTGCTTTGGTTGTTGTTCCTTAGCTGTGAGGAAGCTTTTGCCTTCTATTTCACTGAAAACGTAGAAACAGTCAAAAGAGATTAGTCACACGCTTTCACCACCAAATGAACTCATCTACCTGTTTTCCCTCTAGTGATAATAGAGAGCACCCAGTGACCCTATTTAAGGGTAGGTTCTTGGAAGGGGCAATGATTTCCATCTCCTCCACGAGCACTGGGCATTCTTCCTATAAGGGACCCCTTTCTCACTCTAATTTGTTTAGTGGTTCATTCCCACCACTAGACAAATAAGCTGTAATATCTCCCATCTTAAAAAATATGATTTGTCTATTTCTTTCAACATCACTACTTACTTGGCTCCACCTGACCAGTTTGCTACCCTTCATCAATTATTCCTCTTTTACCTATAGTTCCTATTTTTCCTGCTGCCACTTAATTGAGTCCTTTATTACCATCTCACTAAACAATTTGCACAGCCTCCTATCAACTTGCCATTTTTTGATGCTCTAGCTCAATTTAAGGAATTAGATTAAAATAAATCAACACATGATTAATATATGCAGATTTTAGGAATTGAATCATTTAAAAATTCTTTCTTAGACTTATTATCCTAAAGAAAAACCTCTGTAATATCATAAAAAAATAGTCTTTATAAGTCTACTTACTGCTTATTGAGGAAAATCAAGATTTCTTACTCTGTCAATAAAAATCCATCATGATACTTTCTGTTTTATATATCATAATGACCTTGCTGAATTATTGACTATTCTCTCAATGTTTCTGGTGAGTTTTCTTCATTTTCTTTCCATATATCTATGAAATTTTATCCATCCTTTTTTAGGAAAAAAAATTAATAAATTATAAATAAGATTATTTAAAAATCTACATTTTTACCAGTATATATAAAACAGTTACTAATTTATCATCCTTTACTACAGATATTTTATTTGATAATAGAAAAACATAATTGCTATAAAATTCATAGAAAGTATAGACAGCCTATTAGCCACCCCATCGAATTGCATGCTTTCATCTCCTCCTCAGCCACAGGTCACACCACCATCTATATTTGTGTCTGTTCTTCAGTCTAATTTTTTGTTTTTCATCTCTGAAAAAATATGACTGAGTGCTTTACAAATTTTTCCCTTTTCCTGAGAGGAGTCAAGTTGGGGAGTACTAGGACTGAGGTTTTCATGAACTTATCTATCACATGGACAAAGAATTTTCTATCCAAACTTTAAGGGCCAGATCCTTATCACCATCCTATGATTTATCTTAGTATGCAGAAGTCCCATTCCAATATATATAGTACTATAGATTGATACATATATTATACATTCATAGTATCCACATGAATGATATATATATATGCATATGCACATATTATACATATAACTTAAGTGCAAAAGTGCTTCTTAAAGGTTAGCACTAACTTTTGGCACTTTTGGCACTATCTTTAGGCATTTGCATCAGTAAATCGCTTAGCAGAATATATACCCAGTCTCATACACACATCCACAACCCCCCGACACTCTCATATATATAATTTGTTTTCTCTGCCCGCTTCTACTTCAAATGTATATGAATAAAATAATGAAAAACAGAATGCTTGACTAAGAAATATGTAATGTTTCAAATTCATAGGTTCTCATTATCTAAGTGATGTGCTATACTGCTAATTCTTCATTCCTTTATTACACATGGCACTAGTAAAAAGTAATAAAGGGCTCTTAGCCACTTGAAGTGTTCCCATAACCTATAGGAGTATCATTTGTCTTGGTGGCAACTAGGAAAGGAGCAAAGAACAATTTGTCTTTTTTTGACTCATATTTCCACTTAAATGCAGAGAGATAAAAAGCAAGAGACAGCTTGTGCTAATTAGAAGGAGAAAATTTAAGAGAATATTGCTCTTGGCAGTGTTCAAAATACCAAGGTCAAACATGTTCCTTCTGCAACTTTGCTTCTCAACAGAATAGTATATTGGAGGCAACTTTTTGGATTCTAAAAGGGCCTAGCGATTGCAGAGTCAAGAGGATGTAGGTCAATTTCTTAAATGGTCACTAGCAAACCATAAAATACTGTTTATTCATTAAACTTATTTCTTAAGACTATTAATCTAAGACTGAAAGATTAATACATCTTGCCTACTGCTCCCTTGGGCTGTAATTTAGTTACTCTGTTACTTAAGGATGGCTTGACAATAGTTTTTGAGGTGACTAAGGGACTCCCTCTCCTTCCATTCCCACTCCTTATGTATCATATAATTTAGAAATGTTAAGACTTTTTGATTGATTTAAGGTTCATAAGTAGGGAATAGCCCATTACCAATTGTCTAGTTCCTTGCTTCTACAGAAAACTACCTTGCATGGATAAATCATTCTGCTTGGTATCTTCTGGTCATTTATTGACATATTAAGAAAGAAAATAGGTATTTAGGAAATAATAATTCTTATTTTATTAATCTGAAAACCCAGTTATTCTCATCAAATTGCTCAATACTGCCAAATATTTCTTAGAAAAGAATTTTATCAATTTTTAAAAATTTACTACAAAATTAACATAATTTGACCAAAGTTATCTTAATTATTTGAAGCTAAATTCCTCCTGTAAAAATAAATGAATAAAATATACTTCAGAATGTAGGTCTCATGATTTCTAGTGTATATGTCCATAGAATTTATAATTTATGTATTTTGATAATTCATAGTGGATCACTTAGGGTTTAATTTCTAATTGTCACAGTTCCTGTGGTGAGCATTAAAAACCCAAAAGAATTAAACACAAGTTTGCTTTCTATCATGAACTATTACAAAAATCCTTTGTCCTCTGTCCTCAAAGGAGGGTTTCTTTTCATTCATTTACTTCTTATTCTTGCTACTTGTTCTTGTAAAATAATTGCTATATGCCTAAGTGTGATTGATTATAACACATCAGAAAAATATTTGTTTATTTGTTTGTTTTGATGAGAGAGTCTCACTCTGTCCCCCTCAGTTGAGTGCTGTGGCATCATCATAGCTCACAGCAATCTTAATCTCAGGCTCAAACGATCCTCTTGCCTCAGCCTCCCAAGTAGCTGAGACTATAGGCATCCACCATGCTGCCCAGCTAATTTTCTATTTTAGTAGAGACAGGGTCTTGCTCTTGCTCAGGTTGGTTTCAAACTCATGAGCTCAAGCAATCCACCTATCTCAGCCTCCCAGAGTGCTAGGATTACAAGTATGAGCCACTGCACCTGCCCTATAAGATTTTTTAAAATCATTAGCATTGTTAGTAGGTATCGCAACAAAATGAAGCACACATATAATAGTCTCCACAAAGTGGAGGAGATACCTATAAGATATGTATTGTTTTCTTAAAATTACATTTTGTTCCTGTTGCTGTTAGGGTCTCATGGAAAAGTGATGTCACAGAGAATAAGCATGATTATTGAAATTGTGTTTTAAATAAAGGTGACCATTTGCTTGCTCAGGCAAAATGGCGAGCTTCTTTACTTATGGTTTGTTTATATAGGGAATTTTGTACATGCACACTATACAGCAATGACCTCACTGATCCATTTAAACATCATGTGACTACCTTGTGATTAGCTCCTAGTAATCTGATAATCCACTGGGCACACACCTTTTAACATAACCCTTTCAACATAATCCAATTTAACATAACTTAATGGAGAACATGTTGTCAGCCATTACTTCTTTGTTCTTATCTGATGAAGCCGGAGGCTATGGAGGAACAAGGCAGATTGAATACCGGCCCTTGCTGACCTTGCCCTTTGGAGGCTGTTACTTTGGATCTTTAAACAAGCCATAAAGAAACTTCTTGGGCATACAGAAATTTGTGTGCAAACCTCTGCTCCCATGTGGGCCTTTAGGGAGTTTTTGCTGGAAACTTTTATCAGGAATTTTCAGGTTGGACTTCTCAAAAGCTTTTCATGAGCCCAGGTTTCATCTGTGCCATTAGATATCTGTAGGCCTTGGGTAAATTCCTCTGCTCTTGAGGTCCCTGAGCACATTTCCATTCCTGGACCCATCAGCAAGTGACCTTCATTACTTACCACAGATCAGGAAAGGTTACTGATGGGTATATGGCCAGTTTTCCAAAGGGCTTTTTTATTGGCCTTATGAAGTCAACCTTAATTCCTTAATGCAGTCTGGACATCTCTGGAAATGCTATTCCAGCCAAAGCCTTGGTCATGTTAGACCCACAACTAACTCAGCCACATGGGATTCTGCCTAAGTTTCTCACAAGTATGCCTGCACAAAGTCTTTTTACCGCTCTCTCTCAAATGGCTTTTTTGGCCAGAGGCATTTAGGCATTTTCATAATTCATTCACATATATCCTACATGTGAGAGATTAAACTTTAACATAAACAGGAATATAAGAGTCATTTCTGTCTCTCCAACTGGAAAACTAAAACCTATTTCAGTGACCAACAATAAAAAGACAGTAGTTTATAAGTGAGAGCTAGTGCTTTTCTTCACCTCTATATTATACCTGGGTTCTTCCATTTATGATACAGAGGACTTTTCCCATTTTTAAGGCTTTTATTCAGGACTTCAAATCTTTGTCTGGCGTGTTGTCTAACAGGCTGTCATTTGGCTTTTCTTTAGAGAAGCAACTTTTGAGAATGCCACAGACTCCAGCTTTTCATGCTATATTTAGAAGATAATTTTCTGCACCTTCTTGGATCGATTTTGCCATCTCAGTTACTTTGTGAGAGATAATTGACATTCTTTGTGCTATGACAACTGTATGTGATGGATTAGTTCTAGTGGATGACACTGGTTAGCTTCATATCAGTCACAGAATTTCATGAACAGCCAGATTCAAGTCCTATGCAAGACACAGGAGATTTCCAGGAATACAGCCAGGCTAAACTTTAGTAAAAGAGCAAACATGTCCTCTCTTCTAAGAAATCTTCAATTTTCCAAAGTCAGGGAAAAGATGAACACCCAGTAGATTATTAATAAAACAATTTCTAGAGGTCAGCATATATTGTAATTCAAAAATTACAGAATATGACTATTCTATATGACTACTTAGATATTGTGATATTTTATATTGAAGTATTATAAAACCTTAATATATATTTAAAACCATATTTTACAAATATAATTTAACCTATGAAAAATTAGAAATTATTTTAAAGTCTAAATTAAAAATCCTGCATATTTAGTTTATATTTAAAGCAGTACATTCTGGGAATATATGGGGATATGTTCTGGAGACAGTTACCTGTTGCAATCATAAAAACATAGACATACTGACAGAAATAGTGATATTTATTAAAAACACTGAGTGGCAGAAGTCATACTCATAAGAGTTAATATATTTTGAGAGCTATTAAAATTTTTAGAAGATGCAAATTCTTTGTGATCATGTCTATTTTATTTCCTCACACTTTGTTCCTTAACCTTACTTTTCCTTTAGCATTCTAAGATTAAATATAATTTAAAGATCTAGTCAATATCACTTTCAATATTATCCATTCTCTTTCATTGGTTTAGTATCTTGTAATTCTATACTTACCTGAGTGCTGTATTTAACCTCTCAATGTTTCTCTTTGCTTTTATTTATTCATTAAAAAATTAACTTATAATAATTGTACATATTTATGAGGTACAAGGAGAATACATTAGGCAATAATCAAATCAAGTATTTAGCATTTCCATCTTTCAAAACATGCATTGTGTCTTTGTGATGAAACCCTTAAAAATTATTGCCAGTAGCTGGGGAAGGGTGAAAGACATCAGTTAACCACTGGTCGGGTAGAAAGGATTACTGTTAGAGAGGAGGCACAAGTTCTCATGTCTGAGCATATTTCTTGACTGAAAAGTGACAAGGGATGAATAAAGAAAGAAAGAACATGAACTCATATCAACACAAAGGCAAAATATCGAATTATAAGACATAATTTATATCACTCCAAAGATTCCAGATAAGATAGAGATTATGTCACTAATTCACAGCTTCAGTATTTAAAATATATTAATGCAATTTAACTCATTAGTCAAATTTTTATTATTTGTGTTTCTGTTTCTCCTCCAAATTGACCAGATGATTCTTCTTCACAAATCCTCAGAACTATCTTTCTTTCTTTCTTTTTTTTTTAAAATTAAATCATAGCTGTGTACATTTATGTAATCACAGGGTACATGTGCTGGTTTTATATACAATTTGAAATATTTTCATCAAACTGGTTAACATAACCTTCACGGCATTTTCTTAGTTATTGTGTTTAGACATTTATATTCGACACCTAGTAAATTTCCCATGTACCCTTGTGAGATGCACTGTAGGTGTATTTCCACCAATTACCTTCCCTCCACCCATCCTCCCTCACCCCCTTCCCACCCTCTCCCCTCTCCCCTTCTTATTGGACTATAATTGGGTTATAGCTTTCATAAGAACTTCTTTTCTGCAAAATTATTTACACACAATGGGTCTTGATTTCTCTGACTGTACCTTTGAGCATCAATAATAATATTTTTCTTGAACCTTGTCTCTCCAACTAAACCAAATTGCCTTAAAAGATTTTCCTCAGTTTTAAATATTTTTTATGATGGTTTTCAATTTAACTCTCCTATTCTTTTTGAAGGTTAAACAGCTTGTTTTTCTGCTTCCTTCCCTCCCTTCCCCACTCCTTTCCTTCCTTCCTTCTCCTAGTTCTTGATTTAGTTCACCCACTGTACCAAGAAGGTTTCCTCAAAATCAAATTCCATTTGCAAGATGCTCAAAAACATATATGTAGACTATCTTTTCTGTATTACAGGAAACTAGGGAGGAAACATAATGTCACCCAAATTATTGGCTGTATTAGCTGACATGAACTCATGTCAACACAAAGGCAAAATATTGAATTGTAAGACAATTTATATCACCCAAATTTAGGGTTAGGGTTAGTGTTAGGGTTAGGCTATATCAGCTGAGTGATGTTAAACACTGAAAAGAACATGCTAAACACTGATAAAGCTCTTTTTCTGAAAATCTCTTTCTTAGGGAATGACTTATTTGCTTAGTTTCATAGTCACTAGGGTGAGTGAGTAAAGAATACTCTAGAATATAGAGAGAAAACTAAATCAAGAGGCTACTGTTGTTGAGGATGAGGACTCTTTATTCAACAGTAATATATCAAGAGAGGATTTAAATGAACTGGTGTACCTAGAGAGAGAGACAACAATACAAAGAGGATAATAGCCACACGTGTGCACACAACACCCCTCACACTCTGGAAATGCCTGGAGAAGAGAGGGAAAGTTGTCAGTTGCAAGGTTAGATAGTTTCAGCCTCAGGCTGGACACTAATGAACCAGAATAGCTAGGGTTTCTTTAAGAATTAGAGATTATACAAATAGAATAGGTGACCCAGCTGTGGGTACTAGGATCAGAATTCAGATTTCTTTTTGTACCTTGCCTGCCCCTAGCGTCCTCATTTGGAAAATTAGGTAGATTTCTGTAACCTAAATATAAGAGGAACATGAGATGAAACCATAAGCTTACTCCAAAGATGATAAAACTCAAATTTCAGATTTCTTTATTCTATCTTGCCTGCCCTAAAATTTCTTCCCTGGAAAATAAGGTATATTTATATCTGCTAAATATGAGGTGGAATCAGTAAATTTGAAGAAGTAAGCACATGTGCTGGAGTTTCAAGATAAATATGTATCTCATACATATATACACATATATATATATATCTATTTGGATGATGGTGTAAGGAAAACTCACCAACACGTGGGATGATTGTGGATGGAAGGCTTATGTTAGACATGATTATTAATTTTTGTGTGATAAACAGAGTTGGCAGATTACAGAAACATTTAGGCACTATTTTATTCAATAATATCTAGATTTTCTGAATTTGTAAAACCTCAGTTTCAACTGTGGACTACTTTAAATTATTCTTTTGATATTTTTACAGGTCATCTTACAAATAAAAATGTAAAAAGTATGGGAATTCAGTCAGTTTCAGATTCAGAATTTTTCTTTCACCAGCATATTTTTGTTAGAACAACTGGTAAAAGAAACCATTTTAAGCTGTCACGAGATGAGCAAAATTTAGTATTTTGAATTACAACTTTTGAACTGTTATATTATTGTATATTTTATTTAAATTTGCAAGTCCTTTTATTAAACACCAGCAAAAGGTACCACAGTCTTGTAACTACAGTTTAAATCTTAAAATGAATTTTTAAAAATCTGAAGATTTTAAAATCGCAGAAATATATTCTCAATTCTGAATATCCTAAATGCGTTAATATTTTTTCTTATTCTATTTTCTGTTCATGCTTAAAATGAAGTCGTAATATTTTTGTGTGTGTATAAAAATGAGGAGACACAAAGTGAGCTTTTGCTAGATACTCCTTGCTTGCTGAATGTTTGCATCGCAGTTGGATTTTCCCAGCTCAGCAATCCTGCCTGTGACATAAAGCACCACAGTGACTTATTGACTTCTGTTGCTATTTGCTATTTCTGTTTTATGCAGGCATCACCCAGACATTCATCATCACTGTAATATAAATAAACATCCTTTAAAATATCAAGCCACAATAGTTTCATTTGATCAGAAATCTCTCGGTAGTGACTTTGTCTAGGTTATGGAAATTGATGTATCATGAAAGCCAGCTGGGTTCAGCTTTTCAGGCCCTTTCACCTGCCTTTGTTCTAAATGGAATATTTAATTACTATTACCCGTCCTGTTTTCTCACCTTTGCCTATTGTGAGCCCTTCAGTATGAATAAAATGCCTAGTTCCAAAGAGGAAATAATGAGTATAGAATGTATCCATCATGTATAATGTAGTTGCCCGGTCTGCTATAGGCAGAAGGAAAAAAATCCCCAAACTAAAAACCAAACAGCTCCCTGCTGTGAATTCTCATTTGAGGAGAAGAGTTGTTGACATATTTCAGTCTTCTCTCCATAGGAATTTATTTCCTTTTTCTCCATCCACAGCACTTTTAAGATCCACATTATCAAAGAAAGGAAGAGAGAAGAAAAAACCATGTGTGAAAAACAATCATAACTTGTATTGTGAAATCTGTACTACCATGACACCAACAAGGCACAGGGTCCATGGCCTCCTCTTCATTTTCAATTTCAAAGGGCAATTATGTATTCCTGAAACTTATGCTGCAACCAGGAGGGTCTTACTCATCAATTTCAGGCATCAAAGCAATAGCCCTTTCATTGATATCAATAATAGATAACTGGGTGCCAACTTATAGAATATAATTGGCAGCTTGGGCTGAGTCTGAATACAGTACTTTGCAAATTTAAGTTATCCTGAATTTATGAGTGTTTATCTACCTGTGTTGGGGAGCAGAGGGCACGGGTCATGATAAATGCCCTGAGAAAAACAGGAAAGCATCATACTATTTCATACTTTTTCCTAAACCTCATTCTTAGTCATCTCAGTGAGTGGAAACACAATAGTAACCTGGAAACCAGTGGTAACTTCTCCCTCTGCCATGTTTTCTCAGATGTAAACTCCAAATACTACCATAATTTAGTTATCTATTCACTTCTCTCCATTCCACTCTTTAATTCATGCTACTAACGTATCTTGCTTGGATTCCAAAAACTGCCCTCAAGATGATTCGTGTAGCTCAAGTTTTGGACCCTCTTAATGTATACTCTACTCTGCAGATGGGATCATCCTTTTTTTTTTTTTTTCTTAATTGAAACAAATGGCACATTTTATTACATGAGTTAATATGAGTTTGTATGTCCAATCACAAGGACAATGAAATGTATTTTTCATGCAAAATATTATATATATTAAATAAAATACAGTGGTAATAATGCAGTGTAGGTTTCCTGGGAAGCAGACTCTGTGATAGAAATATACAAGTAGAAAGTGTATTTGTTGGGCAGTGCTGTCTAGATGAGGACCAGTGAGAGTGTAAGAATGAAGCAGGACAGGTAGAGCAAGAAATTGAACTCTATCAAAGTCCCAACAAATATCTCAATAGATCTCTTGAGGAACCTCTGAAGTTAGGGAAGCCCCTCAAAGATGTCTGAAGTGAGGTAAAGGCCAGTTTTTGGATATCTGCTGCTCCACAAACATGAACCTTGAATGAGATGACTTTTTTGATGATAAGCTGTAATCTATTGGCTAGGATTTTGTTGAGAATTTTTGCATCTATATTCATTAGTGAAATTTGTCTGAAGTTCTTCTTAGTTGAGTCTTTTCCTGGTTTTGGTATCAGGGTGATGTTTGCTTCATAAAATGTGTTGGGGAAGACTCCTTCCTCCTCAATCTTTTGGAATAATTTCTGCAATATTGGAATAAGCTCTTCTTTGAATGTTTGATAGAATTCTGGTGTGAAGCCATTCAGACCATGGCATTTTGGGGGGGTGGGGATTTTTTATTGTTTCTTTGATCTCAGTGCTTGAAACTGGTCTGTTCAGGAGATCTATTCCTTCCAGGCTAAGACTAGGGAGAGGGTGTGATTCCAAATATTGATCCATTTCCTTCACATTATCAAATTTCTGGGCATGGAGTTTCTGGTAGTATTCAGAGATAATCTCTTGTATCTCTGTGACATCAGTTGTTATTTTCCCTGCATCATTTCTGATTGAGGTTACTAGAGATTTTAGTTTATATTTCTGGTTAGTCTGGCTAACGGTTTAAACAAAAGATATAAATTAAACAAGGATATAAGAGATTTAAATGAGACCCCAGATCAACTGTGCTTGATAGACATATATGGAACATTCCACCCCAAAGATAAAAAATATACATTCTTCTCATCACCCCATGGAACATTCTCCAAAACTGATCATATCCTAGGACACAAACAAACCTCAACAGAATCAAAAGAATTGAAATTTTACCTTACATCTTCTCAGACCACGAGGCACTAAAGGAACTCAACTCCGACAAAAATGTTCAACCTCACACAAAGGCATGGGAGTTAAACAACCTTCTGTTGAATAACAACTGGGTGCGGGAAGAAATAAAAGAGGAAATCATTAACTTCCTTGATTCCCCCTTCCTTCACATGGTGGATTTTTGTGGGCATATAGTAACAATGAAGACACAAGCTACTGAAACCTGTGGGATACTGCAAAAGCAGTCCTGAGAGGAAAATTTATCACTTATAAGCCTACATTTGAAAAGAGAGAGTGCATCAACAAACTCACAAGCCATCTTACGGAATTGGAAAAAGAAGAACAATCTAAGCCTAAACCCAGGAGAAGAAAAGGAATATCTAAAATTAAATCAGAGATTAATGAAATTGAAAACAAAAGAATTGCTCAGAAAATTAATGAAACAAGTTGGTTTTTTTTTCAGAATCATCTTTTTGAAAGGCAGAAATATTTATAATCTTCAGTGTAGCTATAGTCCTCAAAAGTCCACATTTCTTAACACTGGTTTGCAATGTGCACTTATGACTGTTCCTACTACCCTCCCCTTCTTATCTCTATCAATCCCCCTTTAGCTGCACTGAACTAAAATCCTTCCACTCTCTCCTAATTTTACCTCTACTTTTTGACCCGTGATCCCCCTTTCCTATATTTTTGCCTCACTGGCTTTCTACCATGCATTGTTTAGGTCTTAGCATTCCCTCTTTCTTGGGTTTAATTAGGTTCCTTTGATACTACATTTTAATTCCTCTCCCATAAGCCTCCTTTACATTGTTGCGTCGTTGTTCACCATGAGAGCAGCAGCTCCATAGCAGCCCTGCGAGGGCACAGAAGGTACTCCACTTTTGTTTACTGGTATGTGCCCACTGCTCCCTGTGGGCCAGGGCCATAAATGGCTGTCTGAGAAGTGTGTTCTCTTCTCCTAGTCTACTTAGAAATTGAAGGAGGGATTGGCAAGATGAGGTGACACGAGAGAATGTATCTGTGTGTTCCTCATGAGAAGGAATACAAGAGACTGCTCATCCACAGGGTAGACTGGGCTACTTGGGGGCCTATGGCTGCATTCCTGCATTCCTCTCAAATCTTCACATGGTGGATTTTTGTGGGCATATAGTAAGAAACTAAATTGCAACCTGCTGTAAATAATGAGAACTCTGTATAATTACTATATATCAGCAATTAAAATGTTTACAAAATGTCTTGAGCTTTCAAGGAGTGATTAGGAATGCAGGCTTAGCAGAACAGAAACATGGACTCTTCTTTAACATGTTATCTGCCTTGGTCATTTATTTTAAATTCCTAAACCTTCTCTTCTTCCCTCTCTTCCTTCTTGGCTTCTTTCCTTCCTGCCTGACTTCTTTTCTTCCATTAACACATAATTATTATCAGCCTATAACATGCCCTGTACAATTCGAGGTGCTGAGGACATAATGGTGATGAAGTGAAAACAAAATCACCTGACTCATTAAGCTCATATTGTAGTGGGGAGATTGACTAACTAATAAATAAAAGAAAATGTGTAATGTGACGTCAGCTAGTGATAAGTTCTATGAACAAAAATAAAGGCAGAGAAGGCATGAAGAGTGACAAGATCAATGTGTGGGAAGCCTGGTGAGGATAGGCTGCGTTGGACCTGGATGTCAGGGCAGACTTTCTGTGAAGGAGTCAAAGAAAAATTATACCAGACAGAATTAAATAGGCAAGGAAGACTTCATTCAAAATTACTATAATGGAGTCAAGAGTACAAAGTTAGGAGAGAGAGCTCAAACTCACTATTGCTCACACAAAAGGCAGGACAATTTTTAAGTTATGGGGGTGTGTGGAGGAATAAACATCATGCTTGCAAGGACAGTCACCGGTTCTTAACACATGCAAGGAGATGCTGAGAGCAAGACATGTTCCTGGCAAGCCTAGAGAAATTTTGTAACTTGGAGGCAAGCCCCAAGTAACTCAGGATTTTGGAATGAGATAAGATCCGTTACTCAATAGTAAGCAGGTGTTAAACCTTAAACATCTTATGGTACTTCATCGCGGGAGTTTTGGAGAAAGCCCGTAGTTTCCTTTTTGTGGTCTTTAAGCATGTAGCTCCTGTATGTCATTATTCAGCACTCCTCACACCTGTTACCCCCTCACTAAATAGCCACTGTAAAGGTTGGTTGAGGCTTTTCTGCACCTCTGGTGAGCCTGACCACTTGCAAGCTTGTATTTTCAATCTGTTTCCTGGCTGTTTCCTTCATGCGGCTTTGACAGGGGTGACCTATTGGAAAAGCACTGGAAGACACAGGGATTGGTGGTAAGTCATTTGGCCAACTGATTTTGCTAATTGTACAATATCAAAGTAAGTCTTTCTCCTTCTCACAGAAACTTGGATGGGTGTCCCAGGTCCTCAAGAAACATATTCTTGGATTGTAAAACTAAAAAGAGGCTGGGAGATTTACATCTCAAATGGACCAGGGAAAGAATGTCCAATTGTCAACTTTCTAAAGTAAATGCCATAAGAAAGGAAGTTGGGGGCAGAGTTAGAAAGAAACCTGTCAAAAGTTTAGTCAAACCAAGGAGAATGTTAAGGCCATCTTGAACAAAGGGAACCTTTGAGTAGAGACTTAGGGAAGCCAGAGACTTGTGAACAAATTGTGAGCATAAGCATCCCAAATGTTCTCTTGGGCCCTCAACAGATTAGGTGATGCCTAGCCATGGTGGTGAGTGTAGGTCTTCTTACCTAATCTACTGCTTCCGTTGCTAATCTGTGCTGGAAACAACCTCATAGACATACCTAGAAACAATTTCTTACCACCTATGTGAGCTTCCCTTAACTCAGTGAAGCTGACACATAAAATTAGCTTCGCAGCTGAAGTATTTGAAGATCTGTATTCTTTGGTGAACACCCAGATATGAGACAAAAAAGAGGAGTGAAGGGAAGCTCAATGTTTTTGAACTGAGTATCTAGGTGAATATTGTTGATGCTATGGGATGGAGAAGCCTGAATAGGGTGGTGGGTTTAGGGGTTTGTGAAGGGTATAAAATATAAAGTCAGTGTTGGACAGGATGAATGTGAGGATGTGAGTAAGTTTGTACCATTACAAACTCTGTATGTGTCCATGGAGCCATGTCAGAAGAACAAGGGTTAATGGTTGAGGAGAAGGAAAGGTAAGTGTATTACTTCACCCTCAGGGGAGGAAAATGTCAGAGTATTTGCCTTAAAGAACCAAATTCCTGCACATAAGCAGAAACATAGAGCTTTTAAAGAGAGAGCCCTCAGTTTTAGGCTATTGTCTTTCAAACACAGTTAATTCTAATGTCCCATGTCTGCCATGACCTCTGCCCACCTGGAAGGCCCACCCAGCACTTACTTCTGGGATCTCCAGACAGTTCAGCTTCCCAAAGAACAAAAGACACTCCTTTGTCCCTCTTATCACTGCCTAAGAGATGAATGCAGGCTGAAGTTTTCAAAAAGAGTAGGGGAAGTTTTAGAGACAGAAAACTTTTCCCCCCTCCCCGCCCCCGCAGGTCATTCTCTCTGTTATGTATTCCCCACTCTCAATTTTACACTTCCTTATCAATAGGAGGAGATGTGACTACTCTGTTACATCACCTGGGCAGACGCATGTATTAGCCTGAAGCTCAGACATGGAAAGAGCAATGTGAGAGTCTTTGGAGTATTTCAAGTACTTAGAATCAGGCTGAGTCCTCTTCAGAGTATGAAGATGAGAAGGAAAACAAAAACGTATTTCTTTCAAATTTGTTCTTATCTGGCAAGGCTTTATTTACTGACTTAGCCTAATTTTTTTTAAAGAATTCATTCATTCTTTCAGTAACCTTTTTTATGATCCACTCAGCATAATTTATAGAATAAGCAGGTGTTTTAAGGCAATGCAAAGCAAGAGCATTGAATTTCTTTTCAAAATACATTCAATATCTTAAATATTTATATGAGATAATAATAATTAGAAAACACAGAATTTAGTGTGGCTTTTAAAATCTCATTTTACAGTACAGTATTTTTTTTAAATGGTGCATATACATGGGGTAGACAAGACTACCATCTTCCAGTCTTACTGGTGCCTTGACCAGCCCTTGAGCTTGGTACTTGCCATTATAAGAAATAAATGTCAGCTCACCCTGTTCAATTTTGAAAAATGTATTTTTGAATTTTTTTTAGCATTAAATAAAGCAAAAATGCATGTGCATAAATGAATAATGACACTCTGCATTAACTGGGGGTGCTTTTAGCTCTTTATTGACTTTAATCAGGGGTGGATGAAACTCAAGGGATTTTAAAAACCAAACAAATTCAGAAGAGCTTCACAAAGAAAACATTTCCAGGCAGTACTCTATTATTTGGTCCTCAGACACTTATTTTATTTAGTTTTATTTCATTTTATTTATTTTTTACACTGTTAATGAGAAGTTGTCAAATATAAGGTTGGACAGGGACATTCAGTACCCACTATGTCTCTTGACTGATTCTAAGTGCTGGGATTATAACCATCTATTAAGTAAATAAGAGTATTTGTTCTTATTGAAAAAAAGACAGAATTAAAATTTGTATGCAAACTGATAATAAGTGCAATGAATAAAAATAAAACAGTGTTGAGGGTATAGGAAGTGCTGCATTATAGGTGTGTTTGCAATTATAATAGGAAAATCAGGGAAGGCCTTACTAAGGGACATGTTAGCAAAGCTGTGCCAGAAGTAAACCATGCAGACATCCCTACAAAGAGTGCTGCAGGTGGAGGGAACAAGGAAAGTAGAAACTTTAGGCGGAAGCATGGCTAGAATGTTTGGGGACCAGCAAGGAAACCAGTGTGTCTGTCTGGAATCAGGTTAGGGCCAGAGAAGGCAGTGAGAAATAACATCGGAGAAATAGGAGGAGGAAAATGGTTATTACAGCATTGTAGACTCTAATTGGCTCTGAATTTGATGGACAACCATTGGAGGCTGTACATGAACTGTACAAAAGCTGGAGCAGCAACATAAACTGATTCACATTTGAAAAAATCGTGCTGTCTACCATGTTAAAAGCAGATGGTGGAGAAGGAGGTGAGAGTGGAAGGAAGTGGGGAGTACTGTTGAGTTTGTCACAATACTACAAAAGAAGTGATAATTAAAGATGGTAGGGGGCAACAAGGTTTGCTGTCGAGTTGTTGAGATTGGGTTAGAAATATTTTGGAAGTCCATGTGGTAGGACTCGTTAAAGAATTGTAGGTCGAATGTGACAGAAAGAAATTAAGGATGACTTCAAGGTTTGGGCCTGTGGAATTGGAAGAATGGTATTACTATAGACTGAGACAGTGAAAACTTCGAGACAGGTTTGAGGATGAAGATTAGGAATTTAAGGACATTTCAAGTTTGGTGTACCTACTAAAGATGCAGGAATACTTATAAAGAAGGAAGTTAGACACATGAGTCTGGAGTTCAGGGGTGAAGTCTAGAGTCATCTGTTGGAGATTTTTCAGCATATGCCTTGTATTTGAATGAATGAGTGTAAGGAGACAAATTGTTCAAGGACTGAAGCCAGGTTTTTTTCATCCATGTTGAGAGATTGGAAAGATAAAGAGGAATCAGCAAAGGAAACTGAAAGATATGATATAGGAGGAACTATAGCAGACTGTGACATTATGGTACCAACTGAACAAACACATTTGAGGGAGGGATATATTGTGCCCAAAGACACTGACCAGTCTAGTGAAATGACTGAGAATGGAAACTCCCAATTAGCAACATGTAGTCCACTGGTGACCTTGGCCAAGTGCTTTCAGAAATAGTGGGCCAAAGGACTGGATTCCAGTGTGAATTAGAGGAGTGGATATGTTGCCATCAATGAATACAGAAAACTTTAAAGAATTTTATACAAAGTAGAACAGAAGAAATAGGTTTGAGTGGAAGAACTGAAGTCAATAGGGTTTAGTTTCTCTGCTACTTGTTTTAGGTGGAAAAATGTGCGTAATGGCTACAGACTGATGATCAAGGCAGGGGGATATACCGGTTTTGGGTGGAAGAAGATGGCCACAGTAATATACTTGAGCAGTAGAACAGGTCTCAGTTTTAGAGCTTAAGAGAAGTTTTGCTTAGGTAGGCAATGAGAGGGGAGTCCGTATCCGTGCACTCTGCTGCTTTTCCTTCCGTAACAATATCTTTCTCCATCTCTATTTTTCCTCTCTCTCTCCTTCATTTTCTATGTATTCACCATCCCCACCTGGCAGGGATGGGGAGCTTACACCCTTAAGCTCTCATGTGGCCCTTCAGATTCTTAATTTTCGCCCCTTGACTTAATCTAAACTTCACAGAACAAATCCCTTTATTGAAAGGATTTGTTCTATAAAATTTGGTTTCAGTCAAAAGCTCACACTCAAGTATCCAGGACACAGGTGGCCCCAAGGCCACACATTCCCTAATCTCAGAAGGTGTCCTATAGGAATTTTACAAATGTAAGATATGTAAAATTAGAATTAAGATTTGAGGAAAGGAAAAGACAGAGTTGAGATATGCTTGGTCTTAGAATAAACACAGGTCACTCATATTACTAAGTACTTGAAATATTTCATTAATCTCTAGATGAATTGGCGTCTCTTTTTGTTCCACCTTTGACACTGACTGGCTTTGTAACTTTTGTTAAACCCTTAACAGGAGCTTGGTTTCTTCAGGAGTAAAATGGGAGGAATGAATTTAGTATTTAAAATTCTCTACAAATTTTAAAATTCTATGTATTTGTAATGTATTAATTTAATGACTTTTGTCTCCTACAAACTACTAACTCAAAAAAGACTAATTATTTTTTGTAAATTTGCCTCAGGTACATAACACCTAACTCCACTTAATTTTTACCTTAACATACTCTTCATTTTTAGAACAGGGTAAATATTTCTAATGTTATATCATGGTATAGCTTACATATAATTTTAACAATGTATAGTTTTATATGGGATTTGAAATCTTTTCTTTATTGAGCCAATAATTTTTCTAAATAAAATGAACTCTACAACATAGCGATCACTAACAAATCAGAATTATGCATCTATACTCAAAATAGCTAAAGATTGGAACTTTTAAATAATCTTTTAAATGTTTATATTCCTTTATCTTCCTGATCTCTCCAGGAAAATGAAATTAATGTGCATAATATGGGAATCAAAGTTCCTTTGCAAACTAGAGTGAGTGTAGGAATTATTCATTACATGCTAAAAATCTAAAATAGATGAATTTTTATCATTCTTATCATCCTTTAACTGTTCTAAATGGTCCCTCTGGAAATCTTTTTTCCCTCCCATAATCAACTATGAATTCTATTATGTCTGTTAAAAATTATTCCACTTTTTATGAATTCTCTTAAAAAGTCAAGATTTTCTTAATCTACTATCATCATTAGCAAAATGTGATTTTGTATTCTATTGGTAACAATTCAGCTTTGGTCCCCAGAAATTTTCTGAATACACTTTGGGTATGTGTGACATTGATGTATTCTCTAAAGAATTACTGGGTAATGATCTCACCTATATGTGAAATCTAAAAAAACTGAACTCATAGAAGCAAAGGGTAAAATGTTCTTGATTTTCATGGTTTTATAAGGGGGTTAGGGAGCAGGAGATGGGGGGATGTTGGCCAAAAGGAACAAAGGCTCAGTTAGATGGCATAAATATTGAAGAAAAAACAAAGCATTATTTTTAGAGAGATTGTCTTTGAAGTATAGAGTTCCTACAAATAGCTAATGATGTATACTTAACATTGAGCAGTTGATTTTTAAAAATTTTCTATGAACTCAAAATAAAAAATAAAAATAAGTGAAAACCAGTCAACTGAACAACTAAAACAAACAAACAAAAAAATTGGACAGATAGCAGATCTGTGACTCTGCTAAGGAATCATCACATCCAGTACACCAAGGCTTTCTGGTTCTTTCAAGCCTAACAACCTAAGTAAATCAGTTTATTTTTGCCTACTACTCACATGAATGCCAAATCACTAATGTGGTCCTTCCCATACTGGACTAGATATTGTCACTACTTCTATTTTTTTTTTATTTTTAATTGTACGTATTTATGGAATATGGAGTTTTACTTCAGTATCTGTATGCGATGTGTAAGATCAAGGGTAATTAGCATATCCATCACCTTGAACAGAGATTGATTCTTAACTGAGTTATTTGGCATTTAGTTATGCCCAATTATCTTTCATTAACTATCCAATCAAACTAAACCACGTATAAACATTCTCTCAAAATTATGTTTGGTCCAATGGTCACTCTTTTTCTACCTTTCAAAGACAACTTCCCTCTTCAGACACTTCTGAAACCACTTCCTTCACCAATGGCTTCCGAATGACCAACTCTTATAATCTGGGCATTTAATTCTGTTGGTCTGAAAATAGCTAAACACACCCTTCTCCTCTTAATACCCCATTAATTTTATTCTTGCGTTTATTCCTCCTCTATTTCCAGGGTATTTTGGCTCTGCCTTTCCTGAAATGGGGATATTGCTCAGAATTCTTCCTGTTATATTGGAATAGTGGCCTTAAAAGTGATGAGTGTACATCATACAAAGACTTGAGAGCTATTAAGACTTTAATTGGCTGTCATTTTAATTTCTTTAGGATTTTGCTTATAATGGGACAAACATAAGGGTAATTCAGAATCGAAAGCAATAAATTGATCTGATGAAGATATGCCTGTGATGTGGATACAGGGTGGGAAGATACACCTAACACAATGTAAAACTAAGCCATCATATGCTCGACAACTGGTGGCAGGGAAGATTAGGTCTCTGTCTCCTCAAATTTTAGAATTCATAGTGTAACAACTATTGAATATTGGCCAGAGTATGTCTTTGGTCAACTGAGATCATAAATGTCTTCCTAATAGGTAAGTATTATTCAACTCTAGGAATAAATAGTATTAAGAATAGAAAAATTTAAGAAAATCAAAAGCAGATTATTGTTTTTATGTTATAGATTTGGTAATATTTAGCATTCAATGGTACTTTTAAGAGAAATTTCCATAGTTGAGTTGCAGTCCAGCCTTAAAATTGGTATTTAAAAATACATAATTTTTTTAGTTTAAGTGAAATTCATGGCAGGGATTAGGGTTGGTTTATTTCACTAATCATTCTAAATCCGTTCTACAGGGCAAAATCTAGAAAGGTAAAATCTACACTTCCCGGATTCCCTTGAAACTTCCCCTACACATGTTTGTAACTAGATGACCTGCAGTCAAGGGGCATTTTCTCTGTAAGTGCAGGTTGCAGAGGAAGCAACATAACTTTGCAGCCAACAGCAATAGAGGTGGCTCCTGGATTCAGCAAGGTGTGGCTTTCTGATTTGGCATCGTCTCAATAGTGGCTTCCTTCAACTGTCAGAACAGGCACCCTCTTATTCTGCCCCAACCCTTTACGGCAGAGGCAGCAGCTTCACGATTTTCATTTTCCTGTGTCCCTGAACTTGCTGCACTTTGGGCCTGGAAGGTCCCCACTTCCTTTCTCTGCCTGAGTCATGTTAACTCAGCTTTCTAGATTCAGCCAATTTACCTGTTTATTATGGAAGGTTTTCCTAACATCCTTCACTCTCACACCCCGCTGTCCTGAATAAGTTAGGTCACCCTCTTCCATGTTCTCATTTGTGCCTTGTATATTTTCAACTTGCTAACTAGCACCCTCCATATCTTTATGGGTTTATTTTGTCTATTTCTTTACCATGTAGTTAAGAGCCTTTGGACAGAAATATAAACTATATATATATTAACTATAAAACCCAAGAAACTATATATATATAAACTATGAAACCCAAGCCTCATAATATAAACTATGAAACTCAAGTTTGTATTATTATATAAACTATACATATATTAACTATGAAACCCAGGAACTATATATATATATATAAAATAAACTATATATATTTTAACTATGAAACCCAAGCCCCAAGTATAGTACTTGAAACATAGTAGGCACTCAATATGTGAATGAATGGCATAATGAGTGAATGGGTGTCCATGTGCCAGTGAGAAACTTCAAATGGCAATTTGGTGTTTCCAATAAAATGACTATTACTAAACACATATGTGAAATTATTCCCCAAAGGAGAAACCTAATTAGTCTGTTATTCAAATGAAGGAGCAATCTAATCCAGTCTCACACACATAGCTTTCATGAGTATCAGGACCTTGAAGCACCAGGGATTACTTATTCTTTTTTTTTTTTTTTTTTTTAATAAGAGTCCATTAATGTAACTGAAAGAGAGCTTGCTTTCAGGCTCTGTTTCGGGAAGAAGAAAACACTGCTAAACAAATACTTTTAAAGGGCACACCTAAGTTAAAATGATGAGGCAGATTATTTTCTTTAGTAGCTTTTATGCTTGCAATGGTCCCATTCTATTTGTTCAGTTACGACCAAGGGGGAGAGAAAATATGGATGTTAGGAGATGGAAGAGTTTTTTTTAAAAGCTAGATTCAGAATGTAGGTGTTTATATTTGTAGCACACCAATGAAAGAATTTTTCTTTTCTGTTTCTTTTTTATTAAATCATAGCTGTGTACATTAATGCAATCATGGGGTATAATGTGCAGGTTTTATATACCATTAGAAATATTTTCATCAAACTGGTTAACATAGCCTTCACCACATTTTCTTAGTTATTGTGTTAAGACATTTATAGTCTACACTTAATAGATTTAACATGTACCCTTGTAAAATGCACCATAGGTGTGGTCCCATCAATTGCCCTCCCCCCTCCCCCCTCCCTTTCTTCTTTCTCCTCCTTCTTGGGCTATAGTTGGGTTATGGCTTTTGTATGAAAGCTATAAATTGGTTTCATAGTAGGGCGGAGTACATTGGATACTTTTTCTTCCATTCTTGAAATACTTTGCTAAGAAGAACATGTTCCAGCTCCATCCATGTAAACATGAGAGAGGTAGAGTCTCCATCGTTCTTTGAGGCTGCATAGTATTCCATGGTGTACATATATCACAATTTATTAATCCATTCATGGGTCGATGGGCACTTGGGCTTCTTTCATGACCTAGCAATTATGAATTGGGCTGCAATAAACATTCTGGTACAAATGTCTTTGTTATAATGTTATTTTTGGTCTTCTGGATATATACCTAGTAGGGGAATTGTAGGATTGAAGGCAGGTCTATTTTTAGTTCTTTAAGTGTTCTCCAAATGTCTTTCCAAAAGGAACGTATTATTTGCATTCCCACCAGCAGTGTAGAAATGTTCCCTTGTCTTCACATCCACACCAGCATCTCTGGTTTTGGGATTTTGTGATGTGGGCTAATCTTACTGGGGTTAGATATCTCAAAGTGGTTTTGATTTGCATTTCTGTAATTAAGGATGATGAGCATTTTTTCATATGTCTGTAGGCTGTGCACCTGCACCTGTCTTCTTCAGAGAAGTTTCTCTTCAAGTCCCCTGCCCACCCTGAGATAGGATCACATGTTCTTTTCTTGCTAATACGTTTGAGTTCTCTGTGGATTCTGGTTATTAAACCTTTGTCAAAGATATAACCTGCAAATATCTTCTCCCATTCTGAGGGCTGTCTGCTTGCTTTAGTTAGTGTGCTCTTGGCTGCGCAGAAGCTTTTTAGTTTGATCCGATCCCAATAATGTATTTTTGGTGTTGCTTCAATTGCCCTGGGGGTCTTCCTCATAAAATATTCACCCAGGCTGATTTCTTCAAGTGTTTTCCCTATACTTTCTTCTAGTATTTTTATGGTTTCATGTCTTTTTTTTTTTAATCTTTTGAGCTATTTATAGCTTTCCTTCCTTTCTTTTTTTTATTGAATCATTTGTACATAGATTATGAATACATTTATGCCATTATGGGATCAAAGTATTGATTATTTGTACAAATTGGAGTGCCTACATCCTACTAATTAACATAGCCTTCACCTCATTTACCCAATTACAGCATTAAGACATTTGTGTTCTACACTTGATAGATCCAACTTGTACTTGCAATATGCTCCACAGGTGTGGTCCCCCTATTAACCATCCCTCTATTGACTCACCCCACTCCTTTTCCCTCTCCCTCCCTTTCTCTCCTTCATCCTAGGCTATAGTTGTGTTTCATTTCTCATATGCAAGTTTGAGTGATTATAAACTAGTTTCACAGTAGTACTGCATACATTGGATACTTTTTTTCACCATTCCTGAGATACTTTACTAAGAAGAATATTTTACAGCTCCATCCATGTAAACATAAAAGAGGTAAAGTCTCCATTTTTTAAAGCTGCATAGTATTCCATGGTATACATATACCATAATTTATTAATCCATTCATGGGTCGATGGGCACTTGGGTTTCTTCCATGACTTGGCAATTATGAATTGAGCTGCAATGAATAATCTGGTACAAATATCTTTGTTGCCAAATGATTTTGGTCTTTTGGATATATACCTAAAAGAGGAATTACAGGATCAAATGGAAAGTCTACATTTAGGTCCCTGAATGTTCTCTAAACTTCCTTCCAAAAGAAACATACTAGCTTGCATTCCCACCAGCAGTGCAGAAGTGTTTCCTTTTCTCCCCATCCATGCCAACATCTGTAGTTTTGGGATTTTGCGATGTGGGCTACTCTTACTGGAGTTAGATGGTATCTCAGAGTGGTTTTGGTTTGCATTTCTCTGATGGTTAAAGATGATGAGCATTTTTTCATGTGTCTGTAGACCATGCGCCTATCTTCTGAGAAGCTTCTATTCATGTCTCTTGCCCACAATGAAATGGGATCACTTGTTTTTTTCTTAGTAATAAGGTTGAGTTCTTTGTGGATTCTGGTTATTAGACCTTTGGTGGAAATATAACTTTCAAAAATCCTCTCCCATTCTGAGGGCTGTTTATTTGCTTTACTTACTGTGTTCTTGGCAGTGTAGAAGCTTTTTAATTTGATCAGATCCCAGTAATGTATTTTTGATGTTGCTTCAATTGCCTAGGGTTTCCTCCTCATAAAGTATTCTCCCAGGCCAATTTTTTCAAGTGTTTCTCTTGTACTCTCTCCAAGAATTTTTATAGTTTCATGTCTTAAGTCCTTTAACCAGTGAGAGTCAATTTTTGTTAGAAGAGAAAGGTGTGGGTCCTGTTTCACTCTTCTACAGGTCACCCACCAGTTCACCCACCACCATTTGTTGAATAGGGAATCTTTCCCCCAATTTATATTTTTTATAGGCTTATCAAAGATCAAATGATCACAAGTGTCTGGGTTCACCTCTTGGTCTTCAATTCTCTTGCATACATCTACCTCTCTATTTTTGTGCCAGTACCATGCTGTTTGGATCACTATCGATTTATAGTATAGTCTAAACTCTGCAAGTTTGATTTTTTCCAGTTTGTTTTTATTTCTGAGTAATGTCTTGGTTATTTGAGGTTTTTTCTGTTTCCATATACAATGAAGTACTAATTTTTCCAGGTCTTTAAAGTATGACAGAGGTGCTTTAATAGGCAGATTATTGCCTATTAGGCAGATTATAAATGTAGATTGTTTTAAGTAGTATAGACTTTTTTTTTTTTAAGTTTTTGGCCACAGCTGAGTTTGAACCCACCACTTCCAGTATATGGAGCCAGTGCCCTACTCCTTTGAGCTACAGGTGCTGCCCAGTAGTATAGACTTTTTAACAATGTTGATTCTTCCCAGCCATGAGCATGGTATGTTTTTCTATTTGTTAACATCTTCAGCTATTTCTTTTCTCAGAACTTCATAGTTATCTTTATAGAGATCTTTCACATCCTAGTTAGATACACTCCCAGATATTTCATCTTTGGTACTATTATAAAGGGAATAGAGTCCTTGATTGCTTTTTCCCCTATAAAGGCTACAGATTTGTGAGTGTTAATTTTGTTTCCTGACATGTTGCTATATTTCTTGATCACTTCTAGGAGTTTTTTAATTGAGTCCCTGGGGTTTTCCAGATATACAATCATATCATCTGATACAATCATATCATCTGTAATATGTCACAGAAGAGTGATAGTTTGATCTCCTCTGGTCCTATTTGGATCCCCTTGATTGCCTTCTCTTGCCTGATTGCAGTGGCTAAAACTTCCATTATAATGTGAAAAAGCAGTGGAGACAGTGGGCATCCTTGCCTGGTTCCTGATCTGAGGGAAATGATCTCAGTTTTACTTCATTCAATATGATACTGGCTATGGGTTTGCTGTAGATGGCCTCTATCAGTTTAAGAAATTTTCCTTCTATACCTATTTTCTTAAGCATTCTGATCAAAAAAGGATACTGGATATTATCAAAAGCTTTTTATGCATCAATTGAGAGGCTCATATGGTCTTTGTTTTTTAATTTGTTTATGTGGTGTATTATATTTATGGATTTATGTATATTGAACCATCTTTGGGACTCTGTGATGAAACCCACTTGGTCATGATGTATAATTTGTTTGATGTGCTGTTGGGTTCTGTTTGCTAGGATTTTATTGAGTATTTTTGCATCAATATTCATTAGAGATATTGGTCTATAATTTTCTTTTCTTGTTGGGTCTTTTCCTCGTTTGGGAATCAGGGTGATATTTGCTTTGTAGAATGTTTTGGGAAGTATTCCTTCTTTTTCTATGTTTTGGAAAAGGGTAAGTAATATAGGTACTAGCTCCTCTTTAAAGGTTTGGTAGGATTCTGATGTGAAGCCATCTGGTCCTGGGCTTTATTTGGTGGGGGGAAGATTTCTTATAGTTGATGCTATTTCAGAACTTGTTATAGGCTTGTTCAACATTTCCATTTCTTTATTGCTAAGTCTAGGAAGGTGGTGTGTTTCCAAGTATTGATCTTTTTTCTTCAGATTTTCATACTTCTGAGAATAGAGTTTTATGTAATATTCATTAAGGAGATGTTAAATTTCTGAGGAGTCTGTTGTATTTGGCCTTTAACATTTCTGATTGATGAAATTAGGGATTTTACTTTTTATTGTGGTTAAGTTAGCCAAAGGTTTATCTATTTTATTGACCTTAAAAAAAAAAAAAACTCTTTGATTGATCTGTTTTATGAGTCTTTTGTTTTCAATTTAGTTCTGCTCTGATTTTGGTTATTTCTTTCATTCTGCTGGGTTTAGGGTTGGAATGTTATTCCTTTTCAATTTGCTTGAGATGTCCCATTAAGTTGCTGACTTCCTCTCTTTCTGTTCTTTTGAGGAAGGTTTGTAACACTATAAATTTCCCCTCTGAGGACTGCCTTTACGGTATCCCAGAGGTTCTGGTAATTTGTGTCTTCATTGTCATTTTGTTCCAAAAAATTGCTAATTTCCTTCTTAATCTCATCTATAACCCACCTATCATTCAGCATGAGGTTATTTAGTTTCAAGTTTTTGTATAAGTATGAGGATTTCTGTTGTTACTGAGTTCAACTTTTATTCCATGATGGTCCGAGAAAATACAAGGAACGATTTCTATTCTTTTAAATTTTCTGAGGTTAGACTTGTGACCTACGATTTGATCAGTTTTGGAGGATGATCCATGGGCTGATGAGAATGTGTATTCAGTTTTGTTAGGATGAAATGTTCTGTAGATGTCTGTTAAATCCAAACGTTGGATGGTTCAATTTAAGTCTCAAATTTCTTTACTTAGCTTCTTATTGGAGGATCTATCCAACACTGCCAAAGGGTTGTTAAAATCTCTGACGATTATGGTGCTGGAGGAAATCACATTGCTCATGTCTTTTAGAGTCTCTCTTATAAATTGAGGCTCATTCTGGTGGATGCATAAATGTTAATAATTGAAATCTCATCATGTTGAGTGTTGCCCTTAACAAATATGAAGCGACCATCCTTATCTTTCCTTACTTTTGTTGGTTTAAAATCCTACTGTATCTACAAATAAAATTGCAACACCTGCTTTTTTCTGATTTCCATTTGCCTGAATTATAGATGACCATCCCTTCACCCTGAGTCTATGTTTATCTTTTAAGGTAAGGTGAGACTCTAGAATGCAGCAGTTGTCTGGCCTGAGTTTTTGTATCCAGTTAGCCAATCTGTGCCTCCTTAGAGGGCACTTTAAGCCATTTACAGTAATTGAGCGTATTGATAAGCCTGGTAGAATTTTGGGAATAGAGTTTATTAAATGTTCAGTAGACATTTTTTTTTTTTTTTTGAGACAGAGTTTCACTTATTAACCCTTGGTAGAGTGCCATGGTGTCACAGCTCACAGCAACCTCCAACTCAATCCTTTTGCCACTGTGGAAGTTGGAATTTGATCAAAAAATTCTGAGTGAGTTTACTTTTGTGGTAGAGGGTAGTGGTGTTCATTATGGAGGATAGGTCTGATAATATCCTGGAGAGCTGGTTTACTTATGGCAAATTTCTTCAACATGTGCATGTCATTAAAGTATTTAATTTCTCCATCATAAATGAAACTCAGTTTAGCTGGATACAGGATCCTGGGTTGACAGTTATTTTGTTTAAGGTGCTTAAGGAGATTAAAGGTCGATGACCACCTTCTTCTAGCTTGAAAGGTTTCAGCAGAGAGATCTGAAGTCATTCTAATATTCTTCCCCTTGTATGTTATGATTTTCTCATGTCTGGCTGCTTTCAGAATTTCCTCCTTCATATTAACTTTGGTGAAGCTCATTATAATGTGTCTATGAGACTTTTTATTTGTGTTGAGTCATGCTGGTGTTCTGAAAGTGTCTATTTCAATTGCAGAATCTCTTGGCATGTCTGGGAAATTCTCTTTGATTCTTTTGTGAAGTGGAACATCTGTATCTTTCACAGCAACCTCACCACCTTCAGGAATTCCTATAAGGCAAATATTAGATCTCTTCAAATTATCCCAGAGCTCTCTGAAAGGATAATCCTTTTTTGCTCTCCACTTCTCTTCCTTTTTGAAAGTTTGGGAGGTTCAAAAGCTTTGTCTTTAGTCTCAGAGATCCTTTCTTCTGCCTGCTCCATTCTGTTGGGATTCTACTGTATTTCTCAGATCTTTGAGGGCTGCAAGTTCTTATCTTAATGTGTCAAAATCGTTGGTGATTTTGTCTTTGAATTCATTGAATTCTTGAGACAACTTTTGAGATGCTCCTTGAATTTGTAATTCCAACTTTACCTCCATTCTATTAATCTTATTTGCAACCCAAATTCTGAATTCAATTTCTGACATCTCAACCATTTGTTTATGCATGAGATCTTCTGGTGTTTCTGCCATGTCATTCCTTGGGGGAGTTGATCTACACCGATGCTGGGATTTTTCCACTGATTCTGCCCCATGATTATTTCACACCATTTGGTTGGGAAAGCATAAAGTGAAATTGTTTTGGGAGATGTTTGGGGGAAGCTCTATCTACCTTTGGGGAGTTCTTTCAGCTCTTCTGGTCTTTTCCAAGTCTTAGATGTATTCCCGTAATACACACCTTGAATGCAGACTCATTCTGAGTTTGAAGTTTATTGAAATTATACTTAATAATAGAAAACACAACATACTCTTGAAAATCATAATGATCACAGCAATCACATAGCTGAAGGAAAATAGTAGCTTGAAATAGTTAATGTAAAGAGCATTTAGATTGATTCTTGCATGTGATAATTCTATGATCTGTAAAGGAGGTCTGTTCAGATCTAATATACTATGAGAGTGGAGGGGAGTGCTGGGAGTTCAGAATTGCAGGTAGAGAATAAATACAGTTTTATGCCTGGCAGGAGAGTTCCATGGTACACTAGTGGGTCCTCTCTGGGGAAGAAGTTCCAGTTTTTAGAGGGTCTCTCCCATAGGATAAAATAGGGGGATATCAGAACTCTGCTTGCTTGTTTGTAGAAGGTATACTGCAAGCTATTCTCATGGGGTAGGTGATGGATTTTGTACCTATTGTTTATTCCCTTGGGGTCACTGCTCACCTCAGCAGGGTTGATGTACATTCTTCATCCTTCTCTCTTGGCTTAGCTCCAAACCATCAGCTTACTTGCTAAACTACTGTCCTTTAATTCTCCTTCTGGATGGGAGCCTCTGTGGAAAGCTGGTACCAGTCGGCCATCTTGCCTCGACCCCAAGAAGTTTTCATTAGTAGTACTTCTACTTGAGATTTTGGCAACAGTTGTAGGTTTTTAATATCAACAGTACTGCTACAGAGGAAACAGAAAATTGTAATGCAGGGAAAATTTTGGTAGCTGTCTGCTAATGATGGTACCTGATAAATTGCATATGACTGGCTTTTAATCTGAATTAATTAAGCTTGTTTTTATCTTCTAAATATGTAATTGTACAAGATAACTGGTAACCTTTTTACTTTTTCTGATAAAACACAGAATTTTTTTGTGTGTGCCAAATTATAGATTATTCATGAAAAGGACCAAAACAGTTACATGCAAACTGCTATCCCATCTATAATGTCACATTGAAGGACCTTTTAATTAAACACAATTGCTATGGTGCAATGAAAACTTATTTTTAAAAATAGAAGTCTTTCATTTTCTATGTTCCTCAACTGGCTTTTATTGAGTATATATTTCCCTCCAACAAAATGCCAGACCACAGCTTTTCAGCCCGTGTTTCCTACTTAACTTCTGTGAGCCCTCTAGTGATGATCTCTTTCTGTCTCTGGAACTTGCTCTGAACACCATTCATCTGTTCACTAAATATGTAGGTTTGTGCTTCTTCTATACCCAGCACAGCTGCATCACTAAGGAGCCAGTAGTAAAAAAACAATGATATGGTGTTGTTACTGGCCTTTTTGGATTTTGTAAACATAGTTGGCAGGTAGAAAAATGTTATGTCCAAGTAAATTAGATAAAATAGAGTAATAAAGTGCTATGAAGAAAATTAACAAGGTATTTTGGGAAAGAGTAACAGGAGATATGTGTCTTCATGGGCTTATTAGCCAGTGTGCCCACACATTGCTGACCATTTGCAGTGGTTCTCAACCTTCCTAATGCTGTGACCCTTTAATACAGTTCCTCATGTTGTGGTGACCCCTCAACCATAAAATTATTTTCGTTTCTACTTCACAACTGTAATTTTACTACTGTTATGAATCATAATGTAAATATCTGATATGTAGGATGGTTTTAGGTGACCCTTGTGAAAGGGTCGTTTGACCCATAAAGGGGTCATGACACGCACAGGTTGAGAACCGCTGAACAGGCTATTCCCAAATCCCCTGTGATATGAGCAGGATTTCCAGGCCATTCTGTGCAGGCTTCTGGGAAGTCACGTACCCCCCTTGACATCCTCCATCCCACTTCCATCACTTTGTGTGCTACCAAACTCTTTCCCTCTCAGAGGACTTTCTGTTATTCAAAGAATATTTAATACCCTAGTCAGAAGTATTTGCATTTGGATAACTTGAATTGCCTGGGCTTTCTTGGGAGCACCTGTGAATATTTACCCAGCTATTGAGACTGAAGGAGTCACTTTGATGGTGCCTTTTACTGAGGAAAAAAAATAGCTGTGCACCAAAACAGTTAATGTGTCACTTATTTTATGTGAACAAAAATAGAGAATTAGGTAAATAATTTAGATTTGGGATGATTTACTAAATCTCAGTATTAGCATTATATGACCACTTAACAAGGAAAACAGTCATGGCAGGGTTCTGGGTTTATCTCAGGTTCAAATCCAGGCTCTGCTATTTACTGTATCTTGGACATGACCTCATGTAAATTATGTTGCTGTTGTTTGGGTTCATCCCTAAAAACCTCAAGAAGGCGTAACTGCACTGTTTAACTTTCAGGAGGCTGTGATATTTAAATGGAAGACTGCTATAGAATTATGCATTGATATTATTTTTTCCCCAAATTTATAGTAATATTCTATTTATGAAGGCCAACTATATGCCAATCATTACCCAATATAGGCAATATTATCCTTACATAACATATGAAAAAACCACGAGAGAGGGTAAGTGGTTGACACAAAGTAAATGTTAATAAGTAGAACTGGGATGAAAAATGAAGTCATTTGATAAAATGTCTCTTTCTCTTAAACCAAGAGGAAAATTTTACAGTGTGACTGGTAATTTAGTTCATTAGAATATTGCTATTCCAACATCTGTAGTGAGTGTCCTCCTGTAATGAGCAGAGGAGATTTTCAGAATTATTTGGTTCCTGCTCTTATATACTGGAGGAACCTGTCTTCACCTGCTTCACATGCTGTTTGCTTTCAAAATTTCTTTTAAAACAAGAGTTCTTGGGTTGACAAGAATGAGTAAATGAATGAATGAATGGCCCTCATTTAGGCTATTGTATGTTGTCAAATTATTTGAGAGCTGGCCGATGCTTTTCTATCTTAGGCAGGCTGTGTAGACCTCTGAGATAATTTTTTTAAAACATTTGAAAAATACACAAATAAAGCCTTGGGAATGTTGGTTGGTTCAGTATTGTCTCCAAGGAAATGCATTTTTTTTTCCCTTTAAGCTTGTGTGAAATGGATCCTGTGAAAGGACCTGTTAATTTATGTCAAATATTCATTTGCTCACTTTAGCATCTGGATAAAGATTTTCACATTTGGAAAGATACATATCCAGAACAAACTTTAATTGACTCCGTGAACTATCTTTCTCTCAGAATGAAGAATAAATAAACTGGAACCATATATTTTCTTACATTACAAAAATATCAAACAAAACATAAAAGGAAATCAAAGTAGTAATGGATTGGCAGAACTGCTGTGTTAGTTGTAATACTTTTTCAAACACAGTAGCAGAACAATATTGATTTTCTATACAGATGTATGCAGAAATATACAGGTGTTTACAATGTTGGTATAATTTGTAATGAATTTGAAAGGTGTTAAAAACAACAGCAGCAACCTATAAATGATTAGCATTTCAAATCCAAGGTGGATAAAAGGTATGATGAGACAGCAAATTATGCTTTTTAATAAGTGCATTGTCTACTGAAAGAGATTATTGTATTCACTGACAGCCAATTTTGTAGTGATGAATTATGTTTTAAAAGCCTTTCTTTACGGTATTTTTGGTAAGCATTTAACAAATAGCTGGTTGGCTAATTTTTATGTGTACAATTATAAATCTTTGCTTTAGTTAACATTTCTACCAAGTTAACTGATAAATATTTTTGGTAGCATATGTACCTCTCCTAACTTTTCTTTCATTTAAAACTTTCCAAACAGCTTAATCTTCACACTCATAAAAATGGAGTATCTTACGAAGACATGGCAAGGTTGAGTTTTATACCTGCTTTTAAGAACGAACACTGTTTATCACTTATAATTTTATTGTTACCTTTTTCTTCAAATAGTGGAATATATGCTACAGCCTCTCAAACTGATTTATCACAGGCCAAATTTTTGTCTGATTTTGTATCTTCTCCTATCTTCAGACTTTTCTGCGTTCTTTAAGATGCAAGGAAAATTCCTTTCTTCCTATACATTTTTGGATGTTAAGGTATATTAAGCATGAGAAAAATGCAGCACCTTTATTTCCAAATAGGAAGAAGAAACTTTGTATGGTATCAAAATTTTATGTGTGTGTGTGTGTGTTTTTCTTTTTACTCATTTAAATTATTTGAAACATTTCAGAGTTCTGAGGTATATTATTGGTAACTGTTATAGTTTTCTGGTTAAATGTCAGAATTATTCCTTCATGTAATCTGTTAATTGTTGTCTACTGACAAGTGAGTAAAATCATCTCCGATCTAGGTACTGAAATTTAAAGTGCACAAGAAGACTGCCCTCTCTATAAAAAAGTCTTCTTCAAAGACCTGAAAGATAAACTTTGGATATTTTATTTTTTGCTTTTAAGAGCTTTCAGTTAGAAAGACACTCAGAGTGAGGTGCAGGTATCCAGGCAGTCGGGCAGGGTTGGGACCTTCTCAGGGGCATAAGGAGGAGAGAAGTTAAGTAGAAAGAGAGAAATGTTAGGCACAAGCTAAACAGTTTTAACCTAAAATCTGCCTCCAGCAAGTAATGAAAATTTTAAATGTAATTGTATGTTTTTGGCTGAATCATACTATCCTCTTTCACATCAAGTTGTTTAAGCTTAATTTTTCAGAATAATTCTCCTGAATTTTTGTTATTTATCTTTGCATGATTGCTATCTTGAGTTAATGACAGGACAATAATAGTTATGCTTTTAATAAGATGTTTGTTTGTTTTTATTACTTTGGTTTGAATGTGGTTTGTTTCTACGAAAATTCATGTCGGTGCTTGATCCTCAAAGTGATGGTGTTGAGAGGTGGGTGTTTGGGTCATGAGGGAAGGATCAGCCCTCATGAAGCAGTTAAATGCAGTCTCCTGGGAAGGAGTGAATTCTCACAGGTCTGGATTACTTCCTATGAGAGGAGGTTGCTGGAAAGTGGTTAGTCGCTCTCTGCACATGTCTGCTTGCCTTTCAGTTTTCCTGCTGTGCTATGAAGCAGTGTGAGATCTTTATCAGATAGGGCTGCCCAATCTTGAACTTCTCAGCCTGTAGAACTGTCAGCCAAATAAACCTCTTTTCTTTAGAAATTACCCAGTCTTAGGTATTTTGTTGTAGCAATTTTATAGCAACACAAAACAGATGAAGGCAATCATGTAGTTTTAAATAGTAATTTAAGGCATGGACACCTACAAATGTTTATACCAGGGGCTGTGCCCATTTGTCTCATTAATGTACAGGGTGCCCTGAAAATTGCCCCCAAAGTCACTATACATCGAAGGGGAAATTATACCTAAATATACCTTTATTTAGAAAATATAAAATTTTATAAGAAGGTGGACAACATGTAGAGAATATTTTGTAAAAATTTTGCTATAAATATTTTGTAAAGAAAGATACATTTAGCTGTAATTTCCCATTTTCCCAATGGATGGCAACTTTAGGGGTAACTTTTGGGACACTCTCTATTTACATATATTTGTATATATTCACAATTTTCTTCTATCACCAGAGGGATCTCCTAGAACAAGGGCTTTTCTGTAGCTTTAGTAAATTAATTTCTACTGAGGAATAACAAAGAATGAAAGAGAGAACCACTTTTAGCTATTGGCACACACAGTCTAATTTTCCCTCAATATTCTTTTATCCATCTCATTCACTAAGTATCAGTAAATTATCACCCGCATACAAAGGGATAAGTAATTACAAAAATTACAAAAGAATTTGCTTAGGAATATAGTTATGTATAATAGTGTTTACCTATGAAGATGCAGGTTTTGTGTGAGGATTACTTATTTCTTGGCTAGTTAAAGATTTTTTTTTCTGTCCTGTAGGAAATAATTTGGGCAATTTTATAAAAGTAGAAACATTAGAAAAATTGGAATTCTTCTAAACTGTGGTGTGTATTGGCAAAATAAAGACAATACCGGACATCTTTTCATTGAGGATAATTTTCCAGTTTACCGTGCTACATTTTCAGAACACAGATGAGAATTCTACTGAGATGCCTACACAGGGATGCAAACAGTGACACTCATAGATGGCAGGATAAGTTTTCTACAGTTTGAGAGCTGTGGAAGATGGTTATAACTAAGCTCTTACTTTACTACAATCCTCGTCAGTCTGTCACTGTTGATGAGAAATTGGTGTCCCCTCATGGGCGCTGTCCATTAACACTTCACATACCAGCTAATCCTGGGAGATATGGCATTGCAGTGACACTTTTTTGGGATCCTTCTATGAACTACTGGCTTGTGGCAGAGCCATATGCAGGAAATCAGAGAACCTTCTGAGAATTACAATAGTGGCTCCAAGACTGTAAAAAAACTGCTTCAGAATTATTTGGATCAGTCTGGAAGAAATATCGTCATGGACAGAAAGTTTACCCTCATCACCTTGGCTTTCAGCTTGCTTCAAAAGAAGGAAACACAGTTGGTACACTGCTCAGTGATAAAAGGGATTTCCCTCTAGAACTCAGGACAGCATTGATGCAAACCTCTTCATCTGGTACAGTAAGATTTGCCTTCTCTCCCTGTGCGGCTGTAAGTTATGTTCCAAAGACTGGAAAAGTAGTTACAGTACTTTCTACATAGTATGAAGATGTGAGCATGATGGATAACAATCCCAATGTCGTTCACTTTTATTATGCTACTAAAGCAGGTGTTGACGCACTGGGAAAGTGTGTGAGAACATGTTCTTGTCTTGAAGGAACTGACCCCTGGTGATTTTTTTCAGTATCATTGACACGGCATCATACAATTTGTATAAGATTTTGGGGGATACAAATAACCACTGGTTGCAACTTCATTTAAAGAAACAATCAAGATGAAAATACCTTTTGATAGATATGGCATGACAGCTCTGTGAAAAAAACATAAGAAGGTGTGCCCCAAATGTGCATGGTCTCCAGCAAAAAAATATGCAATGGCAATGAATCTTTATGGACATGAGTGCCATCAAGGACGAGGTGCAGTGACAAGAGGAACTGTTCATACTGAAACCAAAGGAAGAATTATGAGACACGGAGTGAAAAGCTTACCAAGAAAAGGTTACTGCTGCCTTTGTCCCCATGAGAGAGGCTGGCAGTGAATGAAGCAAATACATCTATGTGTCCTAGCCACATATCCAGAGAAAGAAATATAATAAAGAACAAGCATAGAATGTACAGCCATATATCACAAGAAGAAAATGCAAAGAAAATGACATGCCGAGAATGCGATGCAAGCGTTAACTATTTGTACAAGATATGTAAAATATATAGATAGATTTTGTGTAAAATTACAATACAATTTATTCTGGGGTCAGTGACGGACCCCCACTGTTGTCTGTCAGGTACTAAACTGGCATTGGTATATGACATTAAGCTGCGGGGAATGTTAAGCCTATTTTGGTTAAAGTAAATTTGATTTCTGTTCATAATAACTAGTCATGAAATCTCATTGTCTGGCAAACAATTTTAAAAGCTGTGTTAATTTAGATTAAGCTTGGACTGATGTGCATCCCTATGGTCTATTCGTTAAATATTCCAAATAAATGTTTAGCCAAAGCCAAATATTTTATAATATTTTAAAATTTCTTTAAAAACACTTTAAAGCAAACTTTAAGCTTCTAAATTGCATCCACTTTCACATCACCTTTTGGGTTAGAAATTACCAACCTTTCCTATTCATGAAAACAAATCCCCCAACACTTTGACTAAATAGAATTTTTACTAACATCATTCATCAAATAAATAATACTTTTTTCAAGAATGAGTAATCCTATAATCTCTGATATTAACTAATTCTCAATTCTTCTAAATTAGAAATGTGGTATTGACTAGACATTTGTTATTTTCGGTCATAGCGTAAGTACTAGTATGGTTTAACTATTTAAAAATTGAAATATTAAGTCTTTATAATTTGAAGGAGAGAATAAGTGGGCACCTAATCTCTTGGAAAATGTAGGTTTGTGTGTGAATAAAGGCCAGAATACAGTGTTTCTTTACAAATAATCCTACTCATATTCTATTAATGTGTTGTTTGTCGTATGTCTGATTAACATCGCTGTGAAACTGCTGAGTTTGCTCTTTCTCTATGAAAGAAACGAGCTTTTAGAATATTTAACATTCTCCTCACATTCTCTTTTAGTCTTTGGAAGTAGCTTTTAGTATAATACCATTGGAGAAAAGAAGTATCTTTCTTTTCCATCTGAGGTTGATAGCTGAGGTCCCTATAACAAAATATAGATTGGCAAGAGAAAAGCAGATACGTTTATTTAAGATGAGTTTTATGTGACCCAGGAGCATTCCTAAGGAAATGAAGACCAAGGAAACAGGTAAACCCGGATATTTTTTATGTTAGCTTTGATAGAGAAGTGGATAGTCACAAGAAGTATGATTGGATGGAAAAGTCTGATCTACTGGTAATAAACTGGAAGGAACTTAACCAAAGCCTATGTGTTCAGATTCTTCCCTATGACCCTGTGTTTTCAGAGATAAGGATGTTCCATTCCTCTGTATGGGGATCCATCTCTTCAAAGACGGTCTTAGGCCCTGCTTCAGTGAGGGTAAATGGGAGAAGGCAGAGAATGACCTTCTTGCTTCTGAGGTTTCCTCAAATTTCTTTACCTTAAAATCTTTGGAGTGTCATGTCCTGAAATCCATTAATACTGTGTCCAAATCCATCAATACTGTGTCCAGAATTTAGCACAGTGGCATTTGACTACTATACAGTAAAGAAAATTTATTTGCAAGTTTCATTTCATCACAGTGAAATGCAAGTCCCTGTAGTTCTTATGAGATCTTGATCACCTTCTAATTGTGATTGTCTCATCTATCCCAAGTGATATATTAAGACATTGCGTTTGTATCTGGCGATATATAAAAAAAGTGCAGGTCACTGTATTTGAACAATGACCCAATGGGTACAGATACTATTACTCCCATTGTGTGAATGAAAAAAACTTGAAGAGAAACTTGCCAAAGGCCACTCAGCTAGTAAGTGGTACATCTAGTATTTGAATCTGGACAGTCTTCCTTCCCAGCCATATATTTATTAACCACAATGCCAAATAAATAAATATGCAAATAAATCAATGATTATAATATTTGATAAATATCATAAAGGAGAAAAAACCCAGGATAATATGAGAAAGCATAAAGATGTGATTATTCTTTAGAATGGGAATTAAAGAATGAAACTCTGAATAAGAATGTAGCATTTAAGTTGATGCCTGAACCTTAAGAAAGAGCCAGCAGATGGATGGATGACTGGGGTCCAAACAGTGCCTCATAGTAATTGTCAACTTTTTTCTGTGCTATTGTCTTTTTCATGTAAAAGTTATTTTTTAGCTGAACATAAATCTTATCTTTGTGTTGCTCTGAACTCTTGTGATATGTGCTAGTTGCCTTGTAGTTCCTTGTCTTGGTTTGTTGGGATACACATTGTATTTAATGAGCCTTGCTGACTCCTGGTCAGGTATAGGGCCCCTCTCCTTCTGAGTGTCCTATTATATTTGTTTATAAGTCAAGTCTTGTCATACCACATGGACAGTCCCATGCTGGGTACAAGTACTGGGACCAGGGCTGGATCCCTGAGCTGAGAGGGGTTAAGATATGAAATCTCCCTCATTAGAGTTCAATATCCTCATTGTTCATGAATTGAACCAACCAGAATCCTTCTTTGCAGGAGTTTAAGTAGAAAATCCAGAATACAAGGAATTTTTAAATATTTGCCTAAAGATTCTAAAGAAAGGCGTGAGAAACTTTTCTGAAAGCACACCTCTGTTCACCGCAAGCTAAAGGACACAGGCCTGGGGAAGACTGACCTGACTGAAGAGAGAAAATTTCCATTTGATTTGGCTGATCATTCAGTAAAGCCTGTGATTTATTCTACAGAAGCGGGAAGTCATTTAAAAAGTTAAGATTTCTTGTGCTGTGGATAATCATGTCAGTGATAGAATCCTGAGACAGAGGAACTCCAGGGAAGGCAAATGAGGTCTTTGCTAAAGTGGCATTTGAGGAACTGATGCTTTGAAATAAAAGAATGGGAAGAAAAATGTCTGTTCAGACATTTAAATATCTATATTTAATAGATGTTATATACTTGCTCGGAGATTTAATAAGTTTGTCGTCTTATCTATATTCACAGAGATGACAGCAAGGTACTGAGAGATGAAAGAACTTTGACACACCAAGTTTAAGTACGCACGCCCGCGGCCATGCCACACCGAGCTCTCTTCATCAGATTCAGAGCCTTCTTAACTTAAGTGGCTTGAGAACATTACATTCAAGCCTAAACTTAATAATTTAAATATTTTTTGTCTCATCTAAAGTGATCATTTAAGAGAATGGTCTGGGTTCTGGGAGTAGAGTTCTCACAGAATTTAAATGCTGCCCTCTAAAGAAAATTCCACAAAAATTATCCATCCCAGAGAGGTAAGAGTGACATTTTTTCTTTCATTGAGTATTTTTAAAAAGAAGCTGCTGCTTGAAGGGTTGCTATGGAGGCTATTCATTAAGCATTAATTAGAAATTGAATTAATTGACCTCTTAAGTTCTTCCTATTCTCTGAGTTTGTTTCCATGAAACCAAGAGATAAAAACAGAAAATTGTGTTTTATCCTGTATGTTGCATATTAAAAATGGGTAGATTGGAACTCAGAATTGCCCTTGTACTTTACTTACAATGATTAAAGAAAATACAACTATGTGTTTCGTTCTATTTTATTCTCAAAATCAGTAAACTTGACTTTTTAAGAAAATTTTCCAAATTTAATTCATTAAATAAATTTGTTCCCAAATTTGTTGGAGCCTTATTTAAACACTTTAGTCTTTTGCAAGTCAATTGTGATTTAGTTATTATCTGCTAAATTAAGTGTACTATTACAATTTCAGAAAGTAAAATTTGTCATTTATAAAGCTCATTTTTGCATTTAAAGAAATATTTTCATAACATACTTATCTACTTTCTTAAGAAAAAGTACAGTACCTATTCTATAAATTAAATCCTATTGAAAAAAAGTCTGTAAATCTATCTAGTAATCTCTTTCATCTCTTAGTATAAAAAATTGTGAAAATTTAAAAATTTTAAACACATATTAGAGAAATTAAAACTAAAAAAAGTGTTAACAAAATAGATACATACCAAAACTGACATGTGTATTAGCATTTCCACTGAATAAAAATGAACCATGCATTTCCCAGTAACTTTTAGAGATACTTTTTATTTAATGTAGGAAAGAAAGAGATTGGTAACAAAATTAGAAATTGTTTTTGGCAATTAAAATATTATAACTATGATTCAAAGCTTTCACATTATATGGCTTAGAGTTAGGTAATATATTGGATATAGATCTTAGAAGTTATTTCCTTTTATTTTTATTTCTTGAGACAAGAAAATCCATTCTCTTGCTCTTACATTGCACTATAGACACGCATGTTGTGTGTACACACCACAAAGCCACACAAACACGCACGGAGACAAATGAAGAACACTGTGTGTGTATGTGTGATGATTAATTATCACAGATATGCACCTTCTGCACTCCCCAAATTTTAAGATAAGAGATAGAAGTGGAAATCTAGACAGTTTCGGATGAATAGAAGGCATGTAAGAGGCATTTGTAGCCAAGGAAAAAGAATGCCAGATTATATAAGGGCAGACACGTGAACTCACTGTCATGGAAGAGAAGCTGTGGTTTGAAGATAAATAGACAAGCTGTGGGGAAAAGATGAACACTGAGTTTGGTCTCCTGGCAGGTACAGGCACATTCTGACTCCTGTCACCCCAGAGCAGACGAAGAGAGTCTTCTCCACTGTTTGAGGAGTATAAGGATGCTTAAGGTCTTGAGGGAAAGCCTCTGTTCACCCATAAGGATAAAAACTATTCTATCAATAATAAAATGCTAATAGTCCTGTGTACCTATGACTAATCCAAAATGAAGACAGAAACATCTTTACATTAATTGATCTTAAAATACCTCAGGTGAATAACAGAAATCCAAAATTTAGACTACCTAAAAGGTGTGGGATTTCAGGCTCGCTCATTTTAGCGAGACATGAGGAAAATGGTCTTGCACTTTCCCCATACGGCTCTTCCCACCCATGTGGGTACTGAGTAGTCTTAATTTTCACATGAGAGAATGCATTTGAAAACCTAAGTGCATTAAATGTCACACACATAAATGCCTTAATAAATCTTTGCCGTGTACTGGTGTTGCAATGACGACAATGGTAATCATGATGGTGTCACACGCAAGGGGAGGTTCTGACAGCCGGTGGACTGCAGGGTTAATCAATGGCATCGCTGCCCTACCTTGCCCAGAGCAAAATTCCCATGTGCACCAAACCATTGGTATAATTTGTGTATGGCCTCAATGATTATTTCTCTCCTTCATGTGAGTAAATTATTAGCAACTGCTCTGGAAGTGTGTGATAACAAGTATTGGGAGAAATGGGGTAAGATTTTCTATTGGGTAGTAATCCTTCTGTGAGCCTGCTGATTTGGATCTTTCCACATTTCAAGCCTTGATTCCCCTTACAACATGAATATCTCTCATTTTAGGGTCGTTTTTTAAACACCTAATCATAACGCCTTTTCTCAGTTTAACTCACTATCTTTATTCTCTCTGGAATAGCTCTGAAAACTGCTGGACAACCTACTTGATCAAATAGCATTTCCAATACTTGGAGTCACTCGTGAGGTGACCCCTCGAAGATCTATTCAAGATAAATAACTTGTTTCCCTCTCATGTTTCTGTATAGATTTTATTATATATATATGAAACTTTGATCAATTTTTGTGGCTCTGCTCTTGATCTCTAAATAGTGTTCTTCGAATGGTCTTCCCATTATGAGATGCCTTTTATCTATCGCGTCCAGCACAATGCCATGCACGTGGTGATGCTCCATGAATAACAGTCGGAGGAAGGTAGACAGAGGAAGAAAGGAGGGAAGGGAGAAAGGGGACAGCGGGGCGTGAGTGTTTGCTTGTGTTGTGTGGTTTGCAGAGTTTTGAGAGGTACCTCTGCTAAAATACATCTTCTCTACAGAATCTTAAATCCCATCACTGAAATTGATTCTAAATATTATACATTGCTCCTTTCAAATGTATCTGGAATGAGGACCTAACCCCTCGGTGAGAATTGGTTCATGAGGAACTTTTGCTTTTTCTCTAATAGAAAAGACTATCCTTGTTTCTATAAGACCTAGGATCTTGATGTCATTTATAAATATGAGGATGACAATCCAAAAGCAAAGTGATACTGGTTTATGAGTATCTAATCCTAGGAGAAAGGAGCTGGTGTAGCAAGATTATAATTATAAACTTCTCCAGGGAAAGAAAAATCCATTAGGCAGGTTACACGGAGAGGAGTTCTGTAGGCTATATTTAAGACAATGAGAAATCAGCTCTTGCACCTGCATATCCATCTCTAGAAAGCTCAAGCCCCGATTTCTACCTCTAGGAAGACATTTATGCTCTTACATACAGAGCACCACTTTCATCAGTACTGTCTCTGCACCTGTAGAGCGGCGTTTTCACTTCAGTGTTTATTATGAATTTTTAACGTCTTTAAAGTAGCCTCAAGCCATGCAGAGTGTCTGCCCAGCAATTCAAGTTATCTCTGGACGTGCCAAGTGTGCTTTCAGATGTGCTTCTGGTTACCAAGTAACCTAGAATTAGAACGGTCTTGCCAACCTATTTTTCTAATTGAAAAGCTAACCTAGTGGATAATATGAACACTATTTGATTGAAGGGCACACCTATGGCCAGGACTCGGCATTACAAAAATGACTCATGTAACCTAGAACATTTGTGCCCCCTTGGTAATAATCAAAAGGTACCAAGGTGCTAGTGGTGTGCGTCTCTGGGATGATGCTTGGGGGAGGGGAAGTGAAAGGGAAAAGGTGACAACATTGGAGGCACATAGCCAACGTGCTTCTCCAACTTTCCCTGCATTAGAATCACCCTGGAATCTTGTTCAAATGCAGATTGTGATTCACTAGTTTTAGGTAGGAGACAAGATTTTTCCCTAACAAGCTGTCAGTTGATACTAGAGCTGCAGGTCCAGTGGTGACACTTTGGGAAGCAAGAGCCTGAGGCCAGGTGGTGATCTGAAGCGGCACTGTCTGGGACTTGCCGTAAGAGATACATTGCTTAAGACCGAGATGTGTTTTCTAGGCTCACAAACAAACCAGAGTCGTCATTAAAAGTTTCAGTTTTGAAACCAATCAAAAGGAAAAAAAAAAGTTTAGCGAAACTTCACGTTTCTCTTCTTTCCCTCACAAATGCACTTAGGAAGCTAGGTTGATCAGTTGGTTACTGAAATATTCATACTCAGAGAGAGGTTCTTTCTCTGATCTTCCGTTAGAAGCAGCTTAAGTTATAACCTCCAAATGTCTCCATGGTTAATGAAAGAAGCGGGGAGGGTAACCAGGTCCAATCACTTTTATTGACTAAACAAAGTGAGTTCTCTGTTTTCCTTTTAGTACTTGACATTTCACTTTTACCTGTCTGGCTTCACAGTAACTATGACGTGATTTCAATGACCTTCAGCACGGCCAAAGGATGCTAGAATATATTAGAAGTTTCAGCGAGCATTTTAAAAAGAAAGTGGTAACTGTTGAAGCTCAAAAATTAATGCCTTTTTTAATTTAAAAAATTTGAAGCCATATCCAGGAATACGTTGCTTTATTGGCACCCCCTTTTTGGGCTTCACAGACATTGCATTTTTTACAAATTGAAGGTTTGTGGCACTGCTGCATCAAGGCTGTACAAAGAAACTCCTCTGATGGATCTGGGCAAAATAAACTGAAAATCTTCTGAAAAGGATTCAGCATTCTAGATGTCATTAAGCACCGTTGTGATTCACAGGGGTTCAGTCAGAGTGCGTGTAGAAACAGAATTTTGGAAGAGACCAACTCTTATAGATTATTGTGAGCGAGTCAAGACTTCAGTGCACGAAGTCACTGCAGATGCAGTAGACAAGCAAACTATAAGGTTGCCCCCAAAGTCACTGTACATAAGGAGAATGGGAAATTGTAGCTAAATGTACATTTATTTATAAAATATTCATTACAAAATTTTGCAAAGAGAGGGCCAAGACATACAGAATATTTTGTAAAACTTTGTGATGATTATTTTGTAAATAAAGGTACATTTAACTATAGTTTCCAATTTCTCCTATGTATGGCAACTTTAGGGGTGACTTTTGGGGCACCCTGTGGAATTGGAAGTGGAGTTTGAAGATGTGACAGAATCGCTTCATGATAAAACTTGAATAGATGAGCAATCGTTTCTTTAGGATCTGCTCCTGGGAAAATGCTATGAACACAGCTGAAATGACGACAGAGGATTTAGAATAAAATATAAACTTTGTTTATAAATCACAAGCAGGGTTTGAGATGATTGCAGCTTTTAAAGACGTTCTACCGTGGGTACAATACTGTCAAAGTGCATCACTCATCTTTTGTGAAAGAAGAGTCAATCCTTGTGGAAAACTTTATTGTAGCCTTATTGTAAGGTGTTGCCATAGCAACCCTCACCCTGTTCCTTCATCAGCCATTAACATTCAGAAAAGATCCTCCCCGGCAACAAGATTACAACTCTGTGAAGACTCAGATGGTTGTTGGTATTTTTTTTTAGCAATGAACTATTTTTAACGTACAGTATGTACATTAATTTCCCGACATACTGCTATTATATACTTAGTAGCTACAGGGTAGTGTAGATATAATTTTTACATGCATTCAGAATAAAAAAGTTTGTATAATTTGTTTTCTTGTGATATTTGCTTTGTTGGGGTGGTCTGAAATGGACCCTGTAGTATCTCTGCCTCTAGATAGATGTTGCCTGCATGCATGAATACTGAATGACATCCTCTGTTGAAAAAAAGTAACAATAAGAAAATAAATAAAAACATCTATCACAGTTATGGTTTGTTGTGTTGTTTTACAGATAATATCTTATCCAGGAAGACATTGTGAGGGAGGTACCATTAGCCTGATTTCTAGAGGAAGAAACCCAGACTTGGAGAACACAGCTAACTCAATGTCATCCAGCTGATGGATGACAAGCCGAGATTCAAACCTAAGTTTGTTTGAGTCCTCAATTTATGTTCTCAACCACTAAGCTCTCTATCCATTTGGAGCCACTAAAATTTAGTAGAAATTATGTCTGATTTATATGTTATGACAAACAAAAAGAGCATGAAATTTTCTTTGGCTCGTGGCCCTTTTTCTCTGGCAGTTACCTAAAGTCATTTTGGAAAGTAAGTGGTGTGTAAATTTTACGATGCTCTTTGCTCATCTCAAAGGCTTCTTAAATACATTCTGGGTTTCTGGAGGAGTGAATGAGTGTCATTTGCCCATGATTCACCCAGTCAAAGACCAGTGAGCTCCATGATTTGGGGGGGTGGGTCTCTGTGCTTGTGTTTATTGAAAGGTACCTGAAGAAATACAATTCTCATTATTCGGAATATTTGGTAACTATTATAGCATATTTCTTTGATTTGAGTCACCCCGCGCTCTGTTGGTAAATTGAGCAATTGTATAGGTGTAATGTGGAGGTTGTATTGGCTCATGCACAAGGATCCCTAGCCTATTACATTTTGAAGCAATTGGAGCAAGCTTCTCAAAATTAAAACAGCCATTTTTTATAGTAAATAAGAAATGAATAACTTAAATAAGAGGCAGAAAGCCCTCAGAAGTGTGCTGTCCTTTAGAACAAGAAGTGGCTGGCTGTTCACTTGCTTCAAGAACTGCCAGGCTTTGCACTATGTTCAGTTATCTGGGGAAATATGGCTGAGGCAGATGTGAGGACATTTTACTCTGTAATAAAATAATGTATGAAAAAAGATATTTGATGAAAAGTCTCTATTAACAGTGAACGCCTTCTAGAACATGTCTGCAAGCAGGAGGCACAGATTTTATAATATTGCAAAGGCTTTTCTGACAGTGATGCTGGTAGAGATTTAACTTTACTAGGATCCTTTATTAGGTCTGTAATGGTTTTTGTTAGTGCTCTGGTCACAGTGTTCATACACAGCCCCAATTCTGTTTGTTCCATGAGTTCTGTTACTTTTAGTGCTCAATTTTGCAGAATATGAGATGGTTCAAGATAACTTGTACCACATGAAGCTAAGCTGAAAGAATGAATGAACAGTCCTCTGAAGAGCATCATTTTCCTTCCCGTAGCAGGTCCCGGATATTTGTTGTGTTCATGACCTGCAGTTGCTTATCTGTGAAGCAGCCAATGGCTTAAGCACTTATTTGAACATCTTGTGGACTAAGCCCAGGAAAAGCACTTTAAAGGAGTACTTTGTAATGTGGAGTACGTAGAATTAACATGATTATAACCTTTCACAAAGAACAATCCTAATGCTATTACTTTTGACATCAAATTAAAATAAGTACATCTATATTAGATTACTCCAGGAGGCATTAATAGGAGCACATATACAAGTAATAAAAGATAAATCCACATCAATTGGAATATACAAGGGAAAAAGTATTTTAAAAATCAGGTTTTGCAAAAAAAAAAATATTATATTTCTCCATTAATGGATTAGCTAACCTTGTAAAGTATTGAGCTCCCTGGCAATGGAAATGTTCTAATGGGGACTGGATAAATCTTACTCAGAAACATCACCACAATGGCACCTACACTATTTGGGATGGTGAATGTCATAAAGTTATTTTTAAAATAACAATGGCTACCATTTCTTGCTGTTGAGCCTACCCTAAATTTTTTTACA
>CAUYQV010047184.1:0-10418 GCA_963574575.1 Galagoides demidoff
AACCTCCAACTCCTGGGCTCAAGCGAGTCTCCTGCCTCCGCCTCCCAAGTAGCTGGGACCACAGGCGCCCGCCACAACGCCCGGCTATTTTTTGGTTGCAGCCATCATTGTTGTTTGGCGGGCCGGGCTGGGGATTCGAACCTGCTACCTTAGGTGTACGTGGCTGGCGCCTTAGCCGATTGAGCCACAGGTGCCGAGCCGCTTTGGGTTTTTCTTATGATTAGTGGTGTGGAGCATTTGTTCATGTGCTTATCAGCCATTTGCATATCCTCTTTGTAGAAATATCTATTCAACTTCTTTTCCAATTTTTGAATTGGGTTGTTTGTCATTTTGTCATTGGGTTGGATGAGTTCTTTATATATTCTGTATATTAATCCCCGGTCAGATGTGTGATTTCCAGGTATTTTCTGCCAATCTGGGTCGCCTCTTGTAAATAAAGCTTTATTGGCACACAGATACATTCATCTTTTCTATATTATCTGTGAGAGGGTTGATTCCTTGTGGCAGAGGCTGTGTGCTCCTAAGAGCACAAACCAGAGCTGCAGGGAGGACTGGGGGTCTCCTGGGGCTGACACCGAGGCTCAGAGAGAGTCACTAGGTGTGGTTAGGGCTGGGTGGAGTCTGAGCCTCAGCCTTTATGGGGTGCTTCTGCAGGAAAGACAGGGCTGGGTAGGGGGACAGTTTAGGACCAGCTGGTGTGAGTTACTCTGGCAGGCCTGGATTGCAGGAGAGGCCTCCTGTTGCGTGGTCCCAACCCCGTTGCTTTAGGGCAGGGATGTTGAGGGTGTGTGGTTCGCTGGCGTGTGAAAGATGTGCTCCCAGGTAAGCTGTTTGCTGTCCTTAACAGTCGGCCAGTCCTGGGAGGGATGGTCTTGCCCCAGCTCTGTGAGGTTCCCTGAAGAAGTCATATCATGACAAACAGAAAATAAAAACGTGATGGGTATAGTTTGCTTATGAAAGAGCCTCTCTCTTGTTGGGATGAGAGCTCACAGGCTCACAAGAGCCCAGGAGGGCAGGTTGGGCATTTATAGAGGGACACACAGGTGGCTGCCCAGGTGTGCCTGCTGGGCTCTTGCTCACACAGTCGGATTGGCGAACAGAGACTCTCTGGTTCAGAAAGGCCACTTAGGTCTAAAGTCCCACATGGTAGGTGACTAAAGAGGGAAGCAGATGGACACCTGGGTTGAGGCCAGAGGTGCCAACTCCAGGGCTTGCCTGTGTGGTGTTGGCACCTGCTTGCACTGGGAAATGGTCACCTCTTTGATTCAGAGGTTTCCCGGGGAGTTCATCTGGAAGGAAGAGTGCGATGAAGCTGGTCAGCGTCCCCATCAGGGGAGGGAGCACAGGAACCCCCTGCCGTCCGTCTCCATAAAGTCTCTTCAGCTGTGTTGGGATCAGCACGTGAGGGTCACATCTCTGGTGTAACACTGAGAGGGTTGTTCTCATTCTAAAGAAGGGGAAACTGAGGTTGGAGTCACCAGGGGACTTGCTTGGCCACCCCCTCAGAGTGTCAGCACAGGGGCTCCACGACTGTCCTCGGCACGTCCCTTGTCATTAGTGGCCACACCAAATCTTTTGAGTCATTGCTCCTGTCCGCTCTGGAGCTCAGCGTTCCTGCCCTCCTGTGAGGCCTTCATTTCCAGTCTTCATGTTCTCTGTGAAGAGCCACAGCCACGGGCCCCTGGGACCTGACCTTGAAGCAGGGCCAGCCTGGACATGGCCGTGCTGTAGAAGGCTGCTCCTTCCCACTCCTCTCCCCTGCCGCCCCTTCTTGCTAGTTTAGACCCTATTGCCCAGCGAGGGAGACGAGGAAACAGACCTCTCCCACTGGAGTAGGCTTCCCGATGGCAGTATGTCCTAAGACTTTGCAGAGCCCGGCCCCTGGGTTTGAAGTTGAGGTGGCACAGATCTGTGGCAGACTAGATTATTCATGGATGCTGCTGGAACCCCTGGAGGACTTAGATTGAGTTTCTCAAGTCTAGGGAGAGGGACTGTGTTCTGTCTGCTTGCTATGCAAATCCTCCTGTCTCAGCCGGGGATGGCTTCACTGTGTCACAGCGGGAGCCCCCTGTGCAGACTCAGCACACCAGGCGTGCTCACTGTGGCACCTGCAAGGTGCTCACAGATGCTCGTGGGCGAGGATGAAGACTGGACGGAAGAGCAGCGACGAGGCTTCTCTCTGAAAAAGTCTTGAGTCCTAGGAAAAGGGGCTGTGAGGTTTTGCCTTGGCTTTAAAGCCAGACCTGAGAACAGTTTGGCAGGGGGGAGAGCTCTTGTTTAAATTGCCGAGTCTAAGATCTCACCTATAGGAAATCTGATTCTGTCTTTTTGGCCGGCTTCCCAAATGGTTCTGTGGCAGACCATGCTGGTAAAACTCCCTTTATCCATGAGGAATCTCCAAGACCAACCACAGGATGAGAACATTTTTTTTTTTTTTTAGAGACAGAGTCTCACTTTATCGCCCTTGGTAGAGTGCTGTGGCGTCACAGCTCACAGCAGCCTCCAGCTCTTGGGCTTGGGTGATTCTCTTGCCTCAGCTTCTTGAATAGCTGGTACTAAACGCTCGGCTATTTTTTGTTGCAGTTTGGCCAGGGCCAGGTTCGAACCTGTCGCCCTCAGTATATGGGGCTGACACCCTACCCCACTGAGCCGCAGGCGCCGCCCATTTTTTTCTCTGACAAAACCAAATTTTTTTTTCTTCCAAATCAATATGAGGGTACCGATGATTCGATTACAGTGTTTGCATTTGTAATGTAAAGTCCCTGTCGTAGTTGTGTCCCGCACCCAGGAGGTGTGCCCTTTAGGTGAGAGCACAGGGAACATTTTTACAGTTCCGCAAGGTATCTCTTTATTTCTGAGCTTCCTATGAGGGCAAAAAGGGAAAGGTGGGTTGACAGAATTCTCCTGTCTGACCTCAGGTCAGCTGAGGAACAGATTTTTCTTTGTGGTGTTATCCAGGCATGTTTTTCATGTACACAGTATTTCCGGTTGAGTTTTGCACAAGATCAAAATGGTTTGCAAGTCCCCTGGACCTCAGTGAAAGCTGAGGACATGGCAAGAAAGGCTTTGAGGGGGACACCGGCCTAGGGCCAGTCGGGTATGTGCTTTGAAGTGATTCAGACCTGGACAGAGACGAAGTTTTTCTCCAAGAGGAGTTTAAAAAAAAGGAGAGGATCAGCTCATCACAGATTGTGTGATTCCATTTATATGAAATGTCCCAAACTGGCTAGTCTGTAGAGAGAAGGTAGCCGGAGGAGCGTTTGCCAGGAGAGGGCGGGAGATGGACAGGTGGGCGGGTGATGGCTGATGGGGTGGGGTTTCTTTCTGAGCTAATGTGAGTGCTCAAAAATTAATTGTGATGTTGCTAAAATCCGCTGAGTTGGTTCAATGTACATGGGCAAATTCCACAGTATGTGAGTTCTATTTCAGTAAAACCAATTTTTTGGCCGGGTGTGGCACCTCAGGACTGTAATTCTAATACTCTGGGAGGCTGAGGCAGGAAGAACCCTTCAGTTTAGGAGTTGGAGACCGGAGTGAGCAAGAGTGAGACCTTGTCTCTACTAAAAACAGAAATACTAGCTGGGTGTGGTGGTGGGCGCCTATAGTCCCAGCTACTGGGGAGGCTGAGGAAAAGAGGATCTCTTAAACTCAGGAGTTTGAGGGTGCTGTGAGCTACAGCACAACACTTCACCCAGGGCAACAGAATGAGACTGTCTCAAAAAACCTCCAATGTTTTAAAAAAGAGAGAGGATGTTGACCAAGATAGCAGGTGTGTGCTGGACTGAGTCTAAGATTGGGTGCCAGGGATGTAGAATGGACCGCGTGGCCAGGGAGTGGCTCAGGAGCTGTCATTAAAGGTGAGGGAAGGGACACTCCTGGGGCCCCTGCAGCCCTGGAGAGCACCTTGAAACAGGACCTGGTGGAGTCGAATGTCAGCCCTGTGTGGAGCCACTGGTCCCCCCTCTGTGGGGCCTGGGTCTGCCAGGGTTCCTCAGATCCCTGGGGGCAAGGGGAGTCAAGGCTCCGAGTCATATATTCTCTTCTTTGCTGTTCCTTGAGATATTTTTGCCTTAATCTTAGCCCAAAGATTGTCCACTGGTTCTCCAAGCCAGTGAGCTTATTCCAGGAGCAGGTGTGGATGTGTCTTCCCAGGACAGAACAGGGTGTGCCATCAGTGGTTTCAGCAGGGGCTGGCCTCTCTATCATCCCCAGAGCCCCGGGCCGTGCAGGGGTGTAGCTGGGCCGAGTGAGTTCCCATGATCTGGTCTCAGTCTGCCAGTGAGAAGGAAAGAATGTGACCATCAACAAAATTATAAGTACAGACACACTTATACTAATATAATTTTGTTCATGGTCACATTCTTCTTTCCAGACGTGTCTGTTTCAAAAGAAAATAACCAAGTAGCAAAACCAGGACTTTCTGGGATGGGAAGACTAGGTATGACCCCCAGGGCTGAGGGCTGGAAGGCCCCTTGGCAATGACGTGAACACAGCGTGTTCTTCACGTTGTGGGCTCACAGGCTCACGTGCGAAGCTGATGAGGGTCCTTTATGCAGAAAGAGTGTCTCGGTGGGCTCCAGGTCCTGCACAGACTTTCTGGCAGTTTGCAGCCAGTCCCTCCCACAGAGCCCCCACATGGGCCAGCCAGGGCCCCAGGACGCGTCCTGGAGGGGAGCACTCCCTGAGCCGCGCTCTCCTGGAAGTGCATCCAGAGCAAGTGTGTGGTTGGTCCCTAGCAGCGGGGGGCTCAGCAAGACCCCTCAGAGGCCAGGCTGGTGCAGAGCTGGAGTCTGCTGCTTGTTCTGCTCCAAGGATGGCTGCCGGGAGGGACTGCTGCCGTGTGGCTTCATGGCTCTCCAGGAGTCTATGGATTCTTGGAATGAGATGCAAGACTTAGGAACCCAGAGGAAGCACGCATGTGTTGGTGTGTGTGTGCGTGGGGTCGTGCATCCCTGGGGAGGGGGCTGAGAGGCAGCACCCAAAGACAGGTGAGTGGGCTGGTGGTGCCCTCGGGCGTGAAGCCTGGGCCTCTCCCACACTGTGCTGGTGGGGTCCCTGCATAACAGAGTCCCCTTTCCAGGGTCATTTCAGCACCAAACAGCCCCTGGATGGGCCACACGCATGCAGGTTTTCCTGAGGAAGGGGGTGGGTGAGTGTGTTCTGACTTCCCCAGGTCAGCATTGCTCACTGTACGTTAGAAAGGTGATTTCTCGATTAGGACGGTCATTACAATTACAGTCTGTGCCAGCCTTGCTTTATCATCAAGTCCTTGTCGGTACTTGAGACCTTTGTCATGCCCTGGGGACAGGCTTGGCACAGCTATCTGGCCCCAGGCTCAGCCTCGTGCTGGGACAGTTCCTGACCCGCTTCCCCAGACTGGTGGAATGGGCAGAACTGGGGCTGGAGGTGAGTTTCCCCTGCAGTGCAGTGGGTCCGATTTGAAGGACTCCCCGTCCTCATCCTCACCCCCATGTTGGAGCCGAGCATTCCTCTGGGTATGGCTGGTTGACTATTGTACATCTTTTTTTTTTTTTTTTGCCATGGGTGCAAGGTGCTGGTTGGCTGTCTCTGTCCCGCTCGGGTTTAGATGCAGTGATGCTGGGGCAGGTTGGGTGTTCAAGGCAGCTTTCTCCACATTTGGGTAATGTCCCCTGGAGCTGTCTGGGATTCGGGAAGGGCTATGGGGTAGGGTTTTGGGGCGGGATTCATTTTCTCCCCTTGTCCTGCAGCCTCACCCCATCTGTCCTTCAGTTCTGTCTGCACAGGGATCTGTCTCCTGGCCCCTCTCTCCCCTCTTACCCATATCTCTTCTGCGGATCCTGCCTTGGCATACACCTGTCTCCAGCCCAGCCCCGCCGAGGGCACCTCCCCATGGCACCTGCCTCTGAGAGCTGCTGATTGGCTGTCTCTGTCCTGCTCGGGTTTAGATGCAGTGATGCTGGGGCAGGTTGGGTGTTCAAGGCAGCTTTCTCCACATTTGGGTTTTAGGTTTTGGGGGGGGGGGGTTGCAGTTTTTGACCAAGGCTGGGTTTGAACCTGCCACCACCGGCATATGGAGCTGGCGTCCTACTCCTTTGAGCCACAGGCGCCATCCGGTTTTAGGTTTTTTTAAAAGTTGTACTTGGGAGCCCTCAGTTGGCTTCAGCATCCCTAGGCCCTCAGTCTTCCTTTTCTCCCAGTGGAATTCTTTGAAATTCAAGCAAGCCAACCTCAAAAGCAGACAGGAATACAGAGGAATTTTTTACTTGGCCTTCAGCTCTGAGCATGAAGTCACAAGAGTGACTCCTGGGTATGTCCCTTTCCAGAAGGGACTGGTACAGGGCCAGTCTCTGGGCACATGTGGTGCTGGGGCCTGGTTCACGCTGGGCAGACTTTGGAACCAGGGGCCTGGAGACCTGGTGGTGGGAGGGGCGTCAGGTCACTGGGGGACAGTTGGCTCTGGTATCAGTTTCTGTGGATTCAACTTTGCTTTGTGAATAAAACTTTACTGACATCTCAGCAAAGCACTGAAAGTAAATTGGAAACTCACTGATTTCACCTTTCCTTGGAAAGAACTGGAGAGAAATGAGAGAGAACGTGATTCACTAAACAAACAGATCGACCTTCTAACGTGGGAGGCTTTGCCTATCCCAGACCATTGGAAGTAAAATCAGAGGTGTTGGTGGGATCCACATGGTCACGGTTTTCTCTCTCTTTTGCCTCCCCTCCTCTGCCCTTCCCTTCCTTCCTTTCTTCCTTCCCCCTTCCACTGTTGACATTTTTGTTATATTACAAATATCAACCATCTGCCTAGGTGGCAAGCTGGTCTTTTGGAGGCCCAAGGACAGCAGCTGTGTAATTTTGCTATGGTTCCGTAGCTGTGGATATGAAAATAATGTGATTTACTTGTCTGTCAAATGCGCAGGCGGGGAGGCGGGGAGGGGTGCTGGCTCCCCGTTTGTTCCTAATATTTATGCTTCTGTGGTCCTTCCAGCCCAGTGGCACCTGCACGTCCGCCTCCCAGTGCTAACTCTCCCTGAGCCGGTCAGCTAGTAAGAGCCGCTCCACAGTCACAAAATCAACTACTCAAATGTTAATAGTACTTAATTAAATGCTCGGAGGGGACTCTGGCCGTGTGAGTGTGGTCATAGGTGTGAGATGCTGTTCCAGGTTGACCCAGTGCTGCCCTAAGAGCACAGCTGTCTGGAGAGGGGAGGGGCGTGAGGAAATCCTGTGTGGATGTGCCCGGGTGTGTGTTAGGGTGGCTTGGGAGGGAACGTGGCGTTCCTTTTCCTTCTGAAACTTTCCTCCTGGTGAAATTGGGAGATACGGTGCTGCCCACATCCCTCTCGGAAACCTTCAGACAACTGATTTCCTTAAGTTAAATCCTGGCAGACAGGGTGAGAGGACCAGGGGCCCTTCCCCTGTCGGGGGGTCTGGGCCAGGCTGTCATCCCTGCGGCGGGGCTGTCCCTCCTGAGATGCCGGCCTCCGAGGGCTCCTCCCCGAGGGCCGTGCCACGTTGCTGGCTCGCAGCCAGAGCGAGTGAACAGGAGCTGAGAGCTGCAGAACTTGGCTGGATTTGTCACTTATGGAGGGTTGGGGACGCTCTGGCCAGCGCCCTTTGACCAGAGAGAGGTGTGATTGTCCGGTTTTCAGGTGACACAACCCTAGTGGGAATGAGGACTGTGATGTGGGATGGAAAGCCTGCAAAGGTGGCGAGTCAGCAGGAGGGGCCTGAGCCGAGAGGTTCTTCTGCAGTTGGGCCTCTGGCTGTGCTGGCCATAGGGACTGGTTCCAAGCAGCTCAGGCGGGAAGGGTGCATGTGGGCCCTGGGGCTGGGACTGCCAAGGGCCTTGGGCACAGGGCTCCCTAAGGATTTGGGTCTCCCAGACCCTGGTGTTTCCTGGGGCACCTCACGGGGGCTGCCTTCATGAGAAAGAGGAGGAGGGTAGGGTACAGATGTCAGGTTTGTGTCATCCAGGGCTAGCTGTCCCCTGCCTCTCCGAGCTGTGTCCTTAGGGGAATGCTGGCCTACGTACCCACTGCCTAGGACCGTGTCCATTCCTCTGCCTGGCTCTTGTCCTGCCCTATGGACGGGCCAGTGGGGAGGTAGTGTTTTCAGAGTACCTGTATCTGCCCTCCCAGGGACACTGGTGATAGCTATGTGGTAGCCATCATCATCTTAACAGTCTTGGGAGGAAAATCTAGTTTGTTACCGTGAGAAGTGCATACTTGGTCTCAATTTCTGGGTCTCTGCTGAGCTGTAGACTGGAGGGTGTCAGGAGGAGGCTGTGGCTTGGCCATAGGGCCCTGTCCCCAGGGATTCTCTTTCCCCTAAAAGTACAGGGGATGGCTGGCAGGCACCTGGTGTCAGGGAGATGTGCGCCTGCCATGGGAGCTGTGTCCCCCACAGACGTCAGGAGGAGGAGGCCCCGCAGTGTCTGGGGCACATCTTCCCCCTGGGGCTCCGGATGGGAGGCCCTTCTTGGTACAGCTCGACTTACAGAGGTGGTACAGATGGCAGGGGCCTTGGGTCCTGTTACTGTCGGGAAGAGTCCTTGTGCCTGCACCCTAAGGGTGCTGGTGTCTGACTCGGCTCCTCATCTCTTTGGGGCAGTTTATGGTTATTTCTTGGATTTATATTTTTTTTCTTTCAGGAAAGCAACTTGTGTTCTCCTAAATCAATTCGGATGTCTGTTCCCCACCCCAGGCATGTATAATTCTCCTCCTCAGAATTGTAGCCACTCCCAGGGCCACCCTCCCTTCAGTGATTCACTGGAAGGACCCACAGGACTCAGCAAAGTTGTTCTTTGACAAGTGTGAAATTGGCAAAGGCAGAGTCAGGGAGAGGAGGCACCATCTTCCATCCTCCTCCCCAAGGGGAGTCGTACCGACAGCTCCCAGCAGGGATGTGTGGAAACTGCGGGCTGTTAGCTGCAGGGCAGGGGTTGCTGTGGGGAAAGGCAGGTTCTGGGGATGCGCGGGGGCTCGGTCTGCAGACTCACCCCACGGCCTGATTCAGTGATTAACTTCTAAAGTGGAAGAAACTTTTGAGTGCCGTCGATTTTTCTCAGATTGTCCCCATCGTCCCTCTCGCGATGGCTCTGGGGAGGGCTCTGCATTTTGTTCCCGACACCGCCTCAGTGCCCAGGACAAGCTCTGCCACATCGTAGGGGAGCAAAGCTCTGAGCTCACAACTTCACTTAGAAACAACAGGGCTTCCCCTCAGCATGACATCCACTGAAACAGAGATCTCAAAAATGCAGCCGTCAAGAAAAGGTATACGTATTTTAAGAGAATTTTGTTGGAAGTAATCATTCTCTGAAAGTAGGGTAAAGTGAATGTGTGTAGCGTGTCTGGGTACACTTGACCAGCAACAGAACCTTGAATTCAACTCCACGAGGTAACACGTAGATAGCATCTCTACGGGACACGTGTATGTGTAGTAACTGAGACATGGTACCCCTGTGCAGTCTGCTCCCAGAGGACGAGTACACCTGCCCGCAGTGTGACGTTCCTGACCGCGCAGAGGAAGGCTTGAACACAGGGTGACAGCTGCAGAGTGTGGCCACTGTCTGAGCCACATCGGTGGTATTGGATGCCCCCGGGGAAAACAGTCTGGCAATTCCGGAAAAAGTTAAACGTAGAGTTGCTGCCCGGTCCTGCAGCCTGAGTCCCACTCCTCGGTACACACCTGGGGACGTGCACACAGGTACACGTGAGAAGTCACACACGAATGCTCCTGGCAGCGTTGTTCATATCGCCAGAATATGGAATCAGCCTAACGCCCCTGAGCCAAGGCATAGACAGAGAGGTGTGTCGTTCCAGGGTTCACTGGCCTTCTGGAAGAGGGCTGGGTCATGGACTCAGGCTGCCTCCTGGATAAACCTGAGAGGCTGTGAAATGAAAGAAGCCAGAAAGAAAGGCCACATGTTAACAAGTTATCTGATTCCGTTTGTGTCAAACTGCAGGAGGCTGGGGGGAGTGGGGAGGAGTGACTTGAGGGGTGCAGGGTCTCCAGGAAGGCTGGTGAGAGTGTCCCAGGGCTTAGGTAGCAGTGAGCACACAGCTAAAAACCCCTGAATTGTACACTTTAAGATGGTAAATGTTACGTGAATTTTATCTCAATCTAAAAAAATCATTAAGAAAGTAAACCCCTAAAGGCAAAACCATGTCTGTCTCTGGGAAGGTTAATCTGTTGTTTTTTTTGTTTTTTGTTTTGAGACGGAGCCTCAAGCTATCCCCCTGGGTAGAGTGCCATGGTATCACAGCTCACAGCAACCTCCAACTCCAGGGCTCAAGCGAGTCTCCTGCCTCAGCCTCCCAAGTAGCTGGGACCACAGGCGCCCGCCACAACGCCCGGCCATTTTTTGGTTGCAGCCATCATTGTTGTTTGGCGGGCTGGGCTGGGGATTTGAACCCGCCACCTTAGGTGTA
>CAUYQV010047189.1:0-25025 GCA_963574575.1 Galagoides demidoff
GCTTAGGTGATTCTCTTGCCTCAGTCTCCCTGGTAGCTGGGACTACAGGTGCCCACCACAACGCCCAGTTATTTTTTGTCTGCAGTTTGACCAGAGCAGGTTCAAACCCACTACCCTCGGTGTATGGGGCCGGCGCCCTACTCATTGAGCCACAGGCGCCTTCCAGGGTTATTAACTATTAACAGCTTGTGCAGCAAGCCAGGCCCATCCTAGTGACTACAGGCTCCCTGGAAAGCACAGTTTTGGGTTTTATAAACAATTTTGAGAGGTACCAGCTGCTTTTTGGAAATCTCCCAGAGTCTTAATCAACTCTGTTTCTAAAACAGCATAGGTCAACATGACCACATCTGTCTGACTGTATCAGAAAATCTCTAGGACATTAATCAGCCTCTATTTCAAAACAACCCACCTGCAAGCTCTTAACTAGCCCCATTCCCATAATAGTTCATGTCAGCCTGACCCAAACCAGTCTATTTTTTTTTTTATTCTTTTCTTTTTAAGGTTCATCAAGTGCAGTAGTGAGAAGAGAGGAAAGAATAGATCAAGGAGTTCAATCTGTAACTGACTGTTAACAATCAAGTGAGATAACTCACTACCTTGAGATCAGCTTCAAACCAGTCTACAGTGGCCTAACTGCAGCCATCATCGCCCTGCTCAAGTCTAACTACTAACTTCCTAATGGAAATAAAGGAGGTAAATTTTCAAAACCTAAGATCGGGAAATACAGACGAGGCACAGTGGCTCACACCTGTATTCCTAGCACTCTGGAAGGCCAAGGCAGGAAAACTGCTTGAGCTCAAAAGTTCAAGACCAGCCTGAGCAAGAGTGAGACCCCTATCTCTATGAAAAATAGAAAAATTACACCTGTAATTCTAGCATTCTGGGAGGCTGAGGCAGGAGGACTGCTTGAGCCCAGGAGTTTGAGGTTGCTGTGAGTTAGGGTAATGCCATGGCACTCAGCCTGGGGTAACAGAGTAAGACTTTGTCTCAAAAAATAGAATAAAATAAAATAGAGGTGTTGTTAAATACCTTGTGAGAGACGATAAGAAATTCAAGAGATACTACTACTAAAATGGAGGTTTTGCATGAGAGAGAAAGATGGGCTCAATTTCAAACGTAACAAAGACTAGTGGGGATTTGTTGGGGTAAAGGGAAAACTTTTCCTTGAAAAGCTGGCTGAAAAAATCAACTCACAATAAAGCAGATTAATCAGAGAAAGGTTATCATGTTTGATTTAGTATATATCCACAGGAACCTTCAGAAAATTAAGATTCAACTCCTCAACGGGGTTCAGAAGCTTCATGTGCCTTTCCAACAAAATAGGTTATAGGAGTGGGAAAAACAGAAATTCTGTTCAGGAGAAATAAGGAATTGAAGAATTATTGGGGTGGATAAATGGATAAAGAGCAAAGATCAACTGATAAATAGTTCCCTTTGGAATGTTATGAGTCTCTGAGATGGCGCATTATCTTCTTAAAGAGTCTGTTCAGGTACAGTAACATTTCTGGTCTTACAGGAAGAAGAAAAGAATGTTTTCTTTTCTTTTTTATTTTCTCTATACATGTACATGTGTTTATTTGGTTTCCACTTTTTGCCTTCACAAAATTAAAGAGGCTTAAAATTTAATAACAATAACAATGTTTAAGGTAAGGACTAGAAACAAAAACCTCATAAGGAACGAACGAACAAAGATAAATACATTCAGAAAAGAAATCAGATGATTGATGCAATGAAATATTGAGCAATAATAATAATAATGCAAAAAAGTAACATTCACATTGTCAGATAAAAGTATGTCTATTATAGAATGCTTTGATTCTGAGGTTCAGTTTGGAGTCATCAGTTAACTTTTTTTTTCCAAAGTCTCAAAAAATAGACAATATTTATAAATAAAAATAGAAGATAATTTCAAAAAATAGATCATGCCAAATCTTATAGACAATAAAAAAAGAAGAAATATTTCAAAATCATTCTACTTCATCTGGATATACCTGATATTAAAATTGGAAAAAATATATTATTATAAAGGGAAGCTACACATATATTTCATTTATAAATGAGGATGCAATATCCTAAACAACATATTAACAAGTTGAATTAAAAATTATTGTTCAAATAATGTACTTTAGTCAAAATTAAATCCAATTTATGTGAGAATTAGTCACTATTTTCTTTTCTCTTTTTTTTTTCTTTTCCTTTCCCTCACCTCCTCCCTCCTTCTTCCTCTCTCTGCTCTCCCCTTCCCCCAGACCCCACCGTGTCATTAATTGTCCTCATATAAGCATTGAATACATAGGATTCATACTTCTCCATTCCTCAGATGATTCACTAAGAACAATGTGTTCCACCTCCATCCAGGTTAATACAAATACTGCAAAATCTCCATTTTTTTAATCGCTGAATAGTATTCTATGGTATACATATACTACAACTTGCCAATTCATTCCTGGGTTGAGGGGCATTTAGGCTGTTTCCACATTTTAGCGATTATAAATTGAGCTGCGATAAACAGTCTAGTACAAATGTCTTTATAATAAAAGTTTTATTCTCCTTCTGGATAGATGCCTAATAATAAGATTGCAGGATCAAATGGGAGGTCTAAGTTGAGTTCTTTGAGGTTTCTCCATACTTCTGTCTAAAAAGGTTGTATTAGTTTGGTGTCCCACCAGCAGTGTAAAAGTATTCCCTTCTCTCCATATCCGCTCCAGCATCTGCAGTTTTGAGATTTTGTGATATGGACCATTCTCGCTGGGGTTAGATGATATCTCAGGGTGGTTTTAATTTGCATTTCTCTAATAATTAGGGATGATGAAAACTTTTTCATATGTTTGCTAGCCATTCTTCTGTCTTCTTTAGAGAAGGTTCTGTTCATCCCTCTTCCCCATTGATGTATGGGATTAAATTAAGTTCTCTATAGATAATAGTTATTAAGCTTTTGTCTGATTCAAAATATGCAAATATCTTTTCCCATTGGTAGGTTGTCTATTGCTTTTGTCGTTGTCTCCTTAGCTACAGAATGATTGTTTTCTTAGCGGGTCTGGATCTCTGTTAGATTAAAAAAAAATTAAGCAGTTTGGGGATAGTCAATACTAGTGGTGGTGGGGAAAGTTAGAGCTTGAGTCTTCTTCAGTCAGTCTAACATATCAAAATGCCATATTTTGGAGTAAAAATGTTTCTAATTTCTTTCACATTCATAGCAAAGGAACAAGGTGAGATGAGTGAATGAAAAATTATTAAGAGGTAGTATAAGGTTATGAATATTCTTATTAGATCAACTCAGTAGGATTCTTGGTGAAGGTAGACCAGAGTGATAGGATATTGAGGGTTGTGATGAGGAATTTGAAGAGATGAACAAATATCAAAGGAGATTAGATAACCAAAATAGGGAACTCTTTCCCTTTCTTTCTTTCTTTCTTTATTTCTTTTCCTTTTCTTCTTCTTCTTCGTCTTCTTTTTTTTTTTTTTTACTGCTAGACTATGTAGGGGAAAGGGGAGGATTTTTGGATTTTTGTTTAATTGACTCAGCTGGATTCTTGCTAAAATGACTAGGCAGGCTAGGGATAGAGCACAAGGTTGAAGCCTAGGTAAGAAGAGGGTTCAGAAAACCCTGATCGAGTTGGTCAAGGAGAATCTTTCCCAGTGTAAAGGACAGCAAATGGGAAAAAAAAAAATCCAAATGTGGTGAGAGAACAGTCTTAAAAAGGGTAAAAATGTTTTCTCTCTCTCTAAAACCTCCTTCACTCTTTTTGGAAATTAAAATCTGCATCTTCTGCCTCAGGCCAGTCGTTGGAAGGGACAGGTGCATGCCCCTTTGTTCTTTGTACAATAGGAGTGGCTAGGAATGACTGCAGGTAGAGATCACAAGATTGTCTTAGCCAAAGATGTAATAAATCAGAACCATCGGCTGTAGTTGAACACCAGTAGCCTGAAGCTGAACCCCCACCCTTACAATCTCCATATTTCTGCTCAGAAGCAGGACATTTGGTACTTTAAGATGAGTCTACCTACCTCCTCATTTGCCAGCAAATGTATAAACTTCTTTCCTTTTCCTCAAACCACTTTTCCTCATTGTTCTGATGCAGCCTCAGGGACACACATTTAATTTTTGTAACACTGTCATTATTCTCAGATGATATAATTATTTGTGTGGAAAACACAATAGAATCTATAGATAAATTTCTAGAGGTAATTTGGCAAAGTGTCTGGATGTAAGATTAATACACAAAAATCAGTTGAATTTTCATGCAACTGAAGAACTTAAAGAGAAAGCACTATTTATAACATTATCAGATAGAATGAAGTATCTATGGTTACATCTAACAAAATTGGCTCAATATCTCTGTAGTCAAAATTATGAATTTACTAAGAGGTATTAAAAGAAGTGAAATTAAACATCCATAATAGAAAAAATTAATATTAATGATAACAAGTATATCCTGCAAACAATCAATGTATTCAAGGAAATCCCAATCAAATCTCTGAAAAGGTTTTCAAGGAACCTGGTAAGAATATTTAAAAACCTTTTCTTTTTTCTTTTTTGAGACAGAGTCTCAAGCTGTCACCCTGGGTAGAGTGCCATGGCGTCACAGTTCACAGCAACCTCAAATTCTTGGGCATAAGTGATTCTCTTGCCTCAGCCTCCCAAGTAGCTGGGACTATAGGTGCCCGCCACAACATCTGGTCATTTCTTCTGTTGCAGTTGTCATTATTGTTCTAGCTCAACCGGGCAGGGTTTGAACCCACCAGCCTCAGTGTATGTGGCCAGCGCCCTACTCACTGAGCTACAGGCACCACCAAAAATATTTAAAATTTTTATGTGGAAGTATGAAGACCCAAGAACACCCAAGCATTTCTAAAGTGACCAGATACCAGAGTTCTAGTAATTAAAACAATGATGTAGGGCAGCACCTGTGGCTCAGTGAGTAGGGTGCTAGCTCCATATACCAAGGGTGGTGGGTCTGAATCTGGCCCCGGCCAAACTGTAACAAAAAAATAGCTGGGCATTGTGGTGGGTGCCTGTAGTCCCAACTACTCAGGAGGCTGAGGCAAGAGAATCACCTCAGCCCAAGAGCTGGAGGTTGCTGTGAGCTGTGATGTCACAGCACTCTACCAAGGACAATAAAGTGAGACTCTGTCTCTAAAAAAAACAAAAACAAACAAACAAAAAATCCCAGTGATGTACTGTCAAAAAGATAGATTGATTCACCAGTGGAATAGAATAGAGAGCCCAGAAACAGATCCATGTCTGTATATTAGATGTAGATGTCAGATCGGTGGGAAAGGAGATATTGTTTGTTAAATAGAGCTGGTGGAGGGAGGTTATCAATAAGAAAAACAATGAAGGCTCAGCACCCATAGCACCGTGGTTTACAGTGCCAGCCACATACACCAACGGTGGTGGGTTCCAACCCAGTCTAGGCCAGCTAAACAACTGCAACAAAAAAATAGCCAGGCATTGTGGTGGCCACCTTAGTCCCAGCTACTTGGGAGGCTGAGGCAATTCACCCGCCTTGGCCTCCCTCAGCGCTAGGACTACAGGCATCAGCCACCTGGCTGAGTTTCTCATCTTAAAGAAAAAAATAACCAAAAAAATAACAGCAGTGACAAAAAGAGTTTCTTACTTTCTTGCCAGGTTGGCAGGTTCAGGCTTCCCTTGACTGAGACTTCTAGAAGAGCTGAGTGATTTTGGTGTCCTGCTCACAGTTATCAGCAAAGTATCATCTTTTGATTAGGTGTTTAATTCTCAGGTATTTATTGCATTAGTTAAAATATCTAATTAAGTAACTGAATAAAATAAAAGAAAATATATGAACCAGTGATGCAGCTGCATTATGACCCAGGATTTGGATGAATTCTATTCTGTACACATACACAAACAAATAAACAATGGGATGGGAGAAGGAAGGAAAGTAGGAAGAAAAGATGAAAGATTAAGGGGGGAAACCACTAACGTTAAGGACTTGGCACAGAAGTCGTGTAATCCTTAGAGCTGTACCTGTAAAGAAGTTGGTCAGGTTGGCTGGGTGGTCATAAGAGGCATCTACTTCTTCACTTCTTTCATCACTTTCCCTCTTTATGCCATTTCAAAAATATGGGGCATCAATCTTCATTCAAACTCTGTAGAACACATGAGTTACACAATTTTATGACCCATTTTCAGGACCACACAACTTCCAAAATAGGAATGTGGCAGAAAGAGTTGACTCTTATTTTATATCCAGTAGAAAGAGGGGAAAAGAAATCTTTCTGTAACAGCAGTTAAAGAGAGAGTTCAGCCTCCACGCCTGTAGCTCAAGTGCCTAAGGCGCCAGCTACATACACCAGAGCTGGCAGGTTCGAATCCCGTCCGGCCCTGCCAAAGAATGACAGCTACAACCAAAAAATGGCTGGGCATTGTGGTAGGTGCCTGTAGTCCCAGCTACTTGGGAGACTGAGGCAAGAAAATCGCTTGAGCCCAGGAGTTGGAGGTTGCTCTGAGCTATGATGCCATAGCATTCTACCTGGGGTGACAGCTTGAGGTTCTGTCTCAAATAAATAAATAAATAAATAATAAAAAGAGTGTTCACAATTTTTGCTATAAGAATCACCTGGGGATTTTTTTTTTTTACATGCAGAGTTCTGAAGCCCATCCTTAGAAAAGTTAATTTCCAATGATCCAATGATTTTTAACAATCATCTCAGATCATTCTGATACAGGTGGTCCAAGGACCATATGTTGAGAAATATTGGTTTAAAAACTTGAAGCAGGAGGCGTGTTTGTATATCAAAGGGAGCTGCTGTGACTCAGTAATAGAACAGTTGAGAATCGGCAGTACTGTTGTTCAATTTTATCACGGGCAGAGTAAACTTCATAAATTATGAGTCAGTCAGAAAAAGAAATAATTCCCTTCTTTTTTATTTGTTTAGTCTGTGTTACTTCCACGAATTTATATTGTTCCTTGGAAGATACGTATGAGCATGTGTGCATATATGTGTGTATTTATCTTCCAGCAGGTACCTCCTGGACTCTTGGAAAAATAAACAAGTATGATATTTCTGCAGAATTCACCCTGGCAAGGACTTCTTAAAAAGGATTAGACTTGGGCAGACCAACAATCACCCTACGTGGGGTTTCTGGAGTGGTGTACACCATCCTACAACCAAGGAAATCATTTATGGTTGAGTCTTAATTTTTTTGCATTTTACCCACTATAATGGTGCAAAGTGATTCTCAAGGTGGAAGGGAAAACTGACACTTAGATTTCAAATATTATTAAGTTACTCCTAAATTTGTCTAAGTTAAATCCAGTTAGTTCAGGTTTTCCTCATAGAAACCTGTTTCCTGAGCACTAATCTTTTTTTATCCAGATTTATTGAACTATCAATTATACACAGCAAAATTAACACTTTTTAGGTCACAGAGAGATAACAACATATTGTATATTTAACAAACACATGCAAAAAGAAGGGAAATAACCAAAACCCTTTCCTTCTGTCCTGTGGTCATTGTATGTTTGATTCTGTGGTTAGTGGAAAATCGTAAGTTAAATTATAAGTCTCCAAGGGAGCGCCAAGGAGAATATTTGAGTTCTCTACATATCCAACTGGTGATAGTGGAGTTTATATAATGAATTAATAAGCTTGGGCTCCAAAACAGAATGCCACAGGTTGAGAAGCTTAAGCAGCATAAATTATTTTCTCCCAATTCTGGGGGCTGAGATCAGGGTGCCAACATGGTCATTTTCTGAAGAGGGCTGTCTTCTTAGTATGGCTACCCTCTCACTCTGTCCTCACCTTCACGTGGCAGCTGGAGAGACAGAGAGAGAGAGAGAGAGAAGGATCATTCTCTGGTGTCTCTTCTAATAAGGGCACTGATTCTTACATGAGGGCCCCACTCTCATGACTTCATCTAGACCTAATTATCTCTCAAAGTCTTCCAAATATCACATTAGGGGTTAGGGCTCAACATTTGAATTCGGGGGGATACAATTCAGTCCATAGCATATTCATGGAATGTATTTCTGGAAAACTTCAGTTAGTCCTGTGAATTGGTTTGCGGGTAGAATAAAAGATCTCTCACTTACATGGAAGTACTCAGAGATCTTTGCTTATGTCACTGGAAAAGAAGCCATACTCTGTAAAATAATTTAAGGAGGTTTATTCTAAGCCAAATTTGAGGACCCAGAGCCACATACAAGGAGCTTTGAGCAAGTAGATTTGGTAGTGGGGTCACAGTTTGGTTTTATACCTTTTAGGGAGACAGGACCGAAAGTGAGATCTTAAATCAATGGTGGGACATCTGGAAGTGGGGGCGGGGAGCTTACAGATGATAGGAGGTTTAAAAATTGTTTAGCTGACCTCTAGGTGAAAGAGTTAGGCTTTGTCTAATAAAAGACCAGGAGTCAGTGAAAAGGAATGTTTAAGATAAAGGCTCTGTTAAGATAGACTCTGGTGGTTTGTTGTGTCTATTGAGGACCTGCAGGTAGGTCTTGCACAGCCTAAGGCCTGATAGTGAGTCACAAAGGACATCTCTGAGGAGAGGGAAGCATGATGTGGCCTGTCTTGTCTCTTTTCTCATGGCCAGCAACTCAGTTTCAGGGATCCTCATGGTCAAGGGCGGGGTCCAGTCAGTCAGCCACTTAGGGGGAACCCTCAGATTTTATTTTATTTCACACTTACCATGGAGTCTTTTTTTTTTTTTTTTTTTGCAGTTTTTGGCGGCAGCTGGGTTTGAACCCACCACCTCCGGCATATGGGGCCAGTGCCCTACTCCTTTGAGTCACAGGCACCGCCCTTACCATCAAGTCTTAACGGAGGAAATGTGATGATCAATTGTTTCTGTGAGCAATGCAGGAGCTGAGTGTTTTCTTATCCTCTGCTCAGGCTAAGACTCCAAGTTACTCCTTGAAGTCATCACTTGTGAGTCAAGAGTGAAGTTCTATTCTTTCTTTTTCTTTTTTCTTTTTCTTTCATTCTTTCTCTTTTTTTTTTTTTTTTTTGAGTCAGAGTCCCACTCTGGCACCCCGAGTAGAGTGCGGTAGCATCATGGCTCACAGCAACCCCAAGTTCTTGGGCTCAAGAGATTGTTTTGCCTCAGTTTTTCTATTTTTGGTAGAGATGGGGCCTCACTATTGCTCAGGCCTGTCTCCAACTCTGGGAGGCTGAGCTCAAGCAATCCTCCTGCCTCAGCCTCCTAGAGTGCTAGGATTACAGGCCACCCTACCCAGCTGGGTGCTATTATTCTTCAGGGAAATCAGGATTTTCTCAGCTCTCGAAGTCCCACGCCAGCTGCCTAACAACTCAAGGTTAATTTAACCTCTTTATTGTAGCCAATGAGGTCCCAGTGAGTCTGATTAAAAGAAGGATCAATCAAAATGACAAACATTCTCTGATATTCAGTGTTACACAAATAAAACTCAGAAAAGTCAAGATCATTCTGATGGATTAGAATAAAACCTGAATCCTCTGTAGTTGGTTATTTGCCTAAGGTTTGCCTTTACAAGAAAATATGGAATGTTACCACTATTAACAGGAACAGCTTAGGGAATAGTCAAGCAAAAGAACCAATTTGCATATCCAAGAAGAAAAATCTCCTGTGAAGAATATAGAATTCGAACTGAACCTTCTAACTAGGTCACTTTTTCTCTACCAAAAACTAATAATAATACAAATAAAACATTTATAGCTTTGAAAATGAAACCTAAGAGTTGCTCCGAAATCCTCTAATATCATGTGATCCAACTGTAAAGATAATTTGAATATATAAGCTTTGCTGCAAAAATGCATAAATCCGTACATTGTGATTATTTCCAGGTGTCTTTTAGAAAGTTTTGCAAGCCGAGTCCAAAAGTGACATAAAGCAGTGTTTTTGTTTTAATAGCACGTTTGCATTAGATAGTCCTGCATGGGTGTTGTATCTGATCTGGCTTGATTCTGGGGGTTATAATTTGAGGGTGCAGACAGACATGGCCCTGGAGAGAAAGTTGCTGCCAGTTGGGGAAAGAGAAGCCGTGAGTATCCTCCTTGCCGCCCAAAGATCAGGACAAGCAGTGAGACTTGAAATGAAGGAGCAGGAAATTGTTCTTATCTCTAGCTCCATAATTAAGTCTTGGAAGCCTTGACTTTCCCTAATGAGTAGGCTTGTGGGTTTTAAACAATGCCTTACTTTGCGTTTCCCCCAAGGCACACCCTGAGACAAAGACCTAGAAGCAGATGGTTTGGTTTGGAGTTAATCCCAGGATGCAGAAGTGAGGAAGTGGGGAACTTGAGGCTGGGAAGGGAGAAAATCAATAAGGAAAGAACCCAGCCCTGGGCAACCCCAGCTCTCTAACAAATTCTGTGGCACTTATTCTAGAATTGTCCCACTGCAGGAGGGAAATAGGGGAGCATTTCTCCATTCCCCTTCCCTGCTGGTTGAGGGTTGCTTCAGGGAGGGTTGGTAAGGCCTTCGAGCTTCCCAGAGCCCTCCCATGCAGTCCTGGTGAACTCAGTAATCCAGGGAGCTAGATGCTGCCAGTTTCTGAGGCAGTGAGGCCCACTGGGACTTTCCTGAGAGCCCTGTCTAAACTTACATACATATTGCTAGAAGGATGAAAGATACATTTTTGAGGAAACTGAGCCCTCATTTTTGAGTGACACTGATGCTGTTGGCACAGCTGGCCTGCTTAGATAAAGTCCTGAGACTCCACCAAATACCTTCAGGACTTTGCCAGGACCTGAGCATTTGCAGAGGCCTCAACAGCCAACTTGTGATCCAAGAGGCATCACCACCATCAGCAGCAAGAGCTATGAATTTGCACCTAGGTCCCTGGTTTTATGATACAGTCCCCTGACTTGGGACTATATCGTGACAATTTTTAAACTTTAATTCAATTATTTTTCCCTTTTTTCATCTAATTATTTTTCTTTTTGCCCAATCTTGACTTTTATCCTCCCTGCTCTTTCTCAGTCTTTCCTGCTCTCCCAGGCTTTAGCTTCACAGAGCCTGAGACAAAGGAAGTATAGCAAGGACCACCTTTCTGCCCCAAACTAATGAGCATGAAGGTCAGAACAAACTGGCCGTGGACAGAGTACTGGCTCTACCAGGTGACAGGTCGAAGCACCTTCTTCCCTCTCCGTTTTATGTTTTTCTCCTTAAAATACTTTGAGATCATTGATTTAAGTATTAACTTCACTGATTTCCATCAATTTAGAATTCTTATATACCTTTCTTTCTAAAAATATACCCCTGCTAGGCCTGTTCTCAAATACAAAGGTTATACTCAACAAGAACTTTTTTTTTTTTTGAGACAGTCTTACACTGTTGTCCTGAGTAGAGTGCTGTGCTGTCATTGCTCACAGCAGCCTCAGATTCCTGGGTTCAAGCAATCCTCTTACCCCTAATCTTCCCTGTAGTTGGACTATAGGCACCTGCCATAACAACCTGCTAGTTTTCCTGATTCTAGTAGAGATGGAGTCTTACTTTTGCTCAGACTGGTCTCAAACTCCTGAGCTCAGGCAATCCACCCACCTCAGCCTCCCAGAATGGTAGGATTACAGGCACGAGCCTCTGCACTGGGCCAAACTAAGAACATGTAATACCCTAGTTCTCCTACCGCAGCCTATGACTGCAATGTATGTTTGTTTGGAAAATGCCTACCCAGAGAAAGGATTTTAAAGCCCATCTACACAATGTTAGAGGAGGAGAGGAGGGCTGGTATGGCTCACAGGAGACCTGGAAGCTGGATGGTGAGACACAGGCATGATCATCTGTGCTTTGCCAAATACTTACTGGATCCTCCTGGTGTTCCTGCTTAGAAGTATCAGCTTCTACCTGGAGAACAGAACCACACAAGACTAAAACAACACTTCGTTTTACAACTCTCCCTCTTACAATTTTGTGATGACACCAGACCCTGCTGGATAATCCAAGGTAATCTCCCCATCTCAAGATCCTTAATTAGTCATACCCATAAAGTCCTTTTGCCATATAAGGTGACATTCACAGCTCCAGTGATTCCCGCAAGGACATTTCTGGTGGGCCATTATTCAGCCTACTGTGTGGTAGCTGCCACGCAGGAGACAAGTCAAATGAACTCCCCAAATACATGGGAATCGTTTACAATTAGGGAGTTCTAGGGAAGAACACCATAATGTCTCATATTCTTTCCCCACAAGCTCATTACAAATGAGCAGACCATTAACCAATATACCAGGTGAAAGGAATTCATATTTTGGATCTTACAGCTAGCTTTTTTTCTCTTCTTCTCCAGTGCTTTTGCTACATTTATTTTCATTACTTAAGTGCTATAATTCCAGGGTCGCAATGCCGGCGGAGTTCTGCAGAACATTACAATGCTCTCTTTCATCAAGGTGTTGATTACAACATCAAAGTCAGTTTGATGAATACTGAAGTGAGAGCACGTTGATATTTAGGTATTCTGGGAATATGTCTTATCTCAACAATCTCTCTGTGAGGCCCTTGAGAGCAGAAGGTCATCTGACTGGTATTTTTCCGCAGAGTGGGCACACAATGGACATCTGCCGTCTGCTGACACCGTACGCCTTCCTCCTTCCCACATCGTAGATGTGGCGCTCGATCTTCAGCTGGATCTCCAACACGCGCGTCCACACTTGTGGGTGAAGCTAATTGGCACTTTCTACCCCTTGAGCAACAGTCCACAGGTCATTGGCCTGCTCTGGTCTAGGCCAACTGAATGATGGAACAGAAGTGTTTTCAGGCTACGAGGGTGTGACTCTGGAGCTTCCACAAACATTCAGCTGGTACGAAGGTAAAAATGAGACCTCTGTGAACGACTGAACTATGGAAAAAAATTAACTCCAAACCCTAACCTCCCTCTGGACTTACCAGTTACATGAGCTAATAAGTCTTCTTATTCATTAAACTAATTTGAATTGGGTTTTCTTTTTGCAAACTAGTATTTCCTAACAGGGATATGGTTATTCCTTGCTGAATGAACATGAAGGCATAAATGAATAATAAGAAAAACCTTCTCATGACAAAATTCTTCATAATGCTATTATTCTTTTTTTCTGGATTTTGGCAGAAATTAGGAAAATATAGTTAGACAGCTTTTTTTGTTTTGTTTTTTCTTTGAGACAGAGTCTCACTTTATCACCCTTGGTAGAGTGCGCTCACAGCAACCTCAAACTCTTGGGATTAAGCGATTCTCTTGTCTCAGCCTCCCAAGTACCTGAGACTATAGGCACCTGCCACACACCCAGCTATTTTTAGAGACAGTGTCTCATGTTGGCACAGGCTGGTCTTGAACCTGTGAGCTTAGGTGATCCACCTGCCTCGGCCTCCCAGAGTGCTAGGATTACGGGTGTGGGCCGCCGCACCCAGCCCTAGACAGTTTTAGAGTTATATATGCTAAGTAGAGATATGATAGAAGTGTTTTTCTATATGGAAAGCTTCAGGGGCAACAATCTTAATCAGATTGCTGAGAACCAAGGTTTTGGTCTTGAAGCAGCTTTTGCAAAATATGCTTTTGCTTGCTTAGCTAACAGTTTCCTTAGTTTGCATGTTGGCTTTGGGGCCTATGAGGGTGTCAAGGCTATTCCTTCATGCCTTTCCTGAACCAAAGATTGTTCCTCATGCCTTTTCCAGTCATTAAGCATAATTAAATATCAAATAAGGAAATGGTAAGTTGCACAACTGAGAAGGAACTTAGTGCCCAGGTCACTTTACATGATATAAGTTTGTTAATAAAGCAGTTAAGATAAAATATCTTTTTTTTTTTTTTTTTGTAGAGACAGAGTCTCACTTTATCACCCTCGGTAGAGTGCTATGGTGTCACACAGCTCACAGTAACCTCTGACTCCTAGGCTTAGGCGATTCTCTTGCCTCAGCCTCCCAAGTAGCTGGGACTACAGGTGCCCATCACAATGCCCAGCTATTCTTTGGTTGCAGTTGTCATTGTTGCTTGGCAGGCCCAGGCCAGGCTCGAACCCGCCAGCTTTGGTATATGTGGCTGGTGCCCTACTCATTGAGCTATGGGCACCAAGATGCTAACTGCTATTTTAAATATTTTACTTAAATGTTATTATTTTATTCTTAAGTCTTCACTGCATTTTTCCATCAAAGACATGATTTTATAACTATAAATATATCTAAGCCTGTTGAACAATTTTTTCTTGAGTATTTCCGGTAACATGTACTTAAACATGACTTCCACTCTCCTGTCCAATAATATAAAATACAAGCGGCAAAACACATACAAAGGCTCACAAACATAAACCCTACCCATCTGGGTTCTGAACTGTTCTTAGCCACTTGAGCCACAGGCGCTGAGCCTACAAAAAGCCTTTCTAAATGTGTTATACAATTCCGAAACCATTTTTACATCTGCCATGTGAAAATCCATTTGTAAAAGCCTTCATCATTTTTTTAAAAACTGCTTATAAATAGATGTGTGGAGAGTTATTAGCAAGTGGCAGCTAGGGTGATCTAATTCACATATTAAATATTTATGTATATGTGTGTGTGTGATAGTGAGGTCCTCAGAGCAACTCCTTTTCTGTCTTTCTCAGTCACACCCAAGTTTCCAGTCTCACACACTGGTAAAAAGCCTGTTCCCCTCCTCCATTCTGGTCTGCTTTGAGAGACTGGAGATAACAGGAGGACGCAGGGTAGAAAGTGATTCCTGGGCCACTGATCAGGAAGGGAGCGAGGGGAACTAGCTGAAAGCTCCCTGCCTCGAGAATCTTGGAACCAGCAGCCTGATCTGTAGCCACCTCCAGCTTTCTGAGCACTCGGATAAGGGGCTTCATACACAAAGCTCTGTCTCGTCTGACAGGTTGAGAAAATGGAAAGAAGAAAAGGGTGTGTAAATAGGAAGCTCTGTATAGGTATAACGCAGTGATTTTCAACCCGTGTGTCGCAAAATTTTGAAAGATTAAGTTATTTTTTAAAGACGTTCAAAGCACAGTAAGCATATTCTTTTTATAACTTTTTTTTGATCAACAAATATAAATTTGCCATGGAACTTTAACCGTGGGTTCAAGTGTGCTGATTAAACAGGGTTGAAAAATGCTAATATAACATTATTACATTGACAATAATTACAATGACACGGTGCTTGCAAATTGCATGTATGTCCACCCCTTCATGCCACGGCTCTGACTCTCCCAGGGCTCAGGGACTCAGGGGAAATCCTGGGACAGAGCAATTGTTAACTTTCTGATCTAGAAGGCCAGTGGTTTACTGGCTGAAAAGATTCCCCTGAGATGACCAAAGTGGTTGCTAGTAGCAGGAGGAGCCTGGGTGGCTGCTGGAGCCACAAGCAAGGGCTTCTCCACACCCATTGGGGAAGTGGGTGGGGCTCCTCTGCCCCTTCCGCTTCTCTGTGGTCTCAGTGGCTGTGGCTGAGCGCAGCACCCACAGCTTGATGCCACTTAAATTTGAACGGTTCTGGAAAACATCTGATGTACAACAGAGCATACAGGTAGATAATATGCAGGGCTGGGAGAAACTGGGAGAGAAATAAACTGAGGAAAAGTAAACTCACTTTCTGCCTGTTTCTATTATCTAGTGAGAGTTTGTAGTTAAAGCAAATGAGCCATTTACCAGGAGAGAAGGTGAGACAGCCAGCAAGTATAGTCTATCCATTTCTAACCACCCACCTGCCTCCAGCAGGATGTCTGCCATCTCCCCCCTGTGTGGAGCTTGAAAGAGACAGAAAGCATTGAACCAAGCTACAGGCCTGGTCCCAGTCTCCAGAAGGAAAATAATTCAGGCCAATTTGAAAGGGAAAGGAGTCTTGGCTAAAACATGGAGGCTCTTCTCCAAAATATCCCACCCAATATTTACCAGAAATGGTTAGTTGTTGGGCTCTGGAAAATATAGAATTTGAAAACAAGGAGTTCTGAATCTATAGATGCTCAAATTGAAGATATAATTGGCCACGAAAAGTGTTTAGTGTCGATCCACCTTGTGGCTTTACTGATCCCCAAAGGATGAAGCACTGTAGGGATGTTGCCAAGATGCCCACTTTTCAGGGACATGTATGGGAAGTTGGCCACAAGGGCCGAGGCCACAGCTCAGCTTGCCTGAAAAGCTGGATTACTGTCCCAAATACTCCCTTGAGAGCCTGGCCATGGCTTTCTCCTTCCTTCTGTGATCCAAACAGGATTATTTGCCGTCATAGTTTCTGTGTGCTCCTGGACCATGTCCTTATGGCATTTATGCATAGGCTGGGTCCCCTCCTTGGAAATAAACATTCTCCAACTGCAATTCCTCTGCTGTCCCTCCTACCTTACAAGCCAGGACTGCAGACCTCTGGTCCCTGGTTCTACCTTCAGGGGCTCTCTTGGGACAATCCTCTATTTGCTTTCTTTTGCCTGTGCCTTAATCTGCAAGGAGTCTCTTCCCTCTCTAGACTGAGGTTGGGTTTCCCAGCAGCAAACCCTGATAGAAGGGTTTGGTGTGAGTAGTTTATCTCAATAAGTACCGGCAGGGAGATGGGAAGCCAGATAGAGAAGAGAAAAAAGCTGACCAAGTGTGTGTTCCAGAGCCCGCTGCCATTCTAGGCAACAGGGGCTCGGTCCTACTGATGAACTTGGGGAGACAGGGTTTAGCCTCAGAATTTCCCACCCTAAGTGGCAAGAATGCTAGACTCCTATCTATTTATCTTGCAATTGCCATTCATCATTAGCCGAGGGCTTCTAAGGATCAATTTGCTTCATGCTTGGATTAAGAAGAGCCCTCAGGCAGTCACAGTGCTTGTTCTAGGCCACTTCCACATGTCCCTTAATAGTGAGGTTCTGGGGAACATGGGCAGGACACCGCAGCATCTGTTGCAGCTGCTTGTTCCAACCGCACTCGGCTGTGGTCCATTACTACAAAGCATGGCATCGTTCCGCATGAAATGACGTCAAAAGACAAAGAACACAGGGGGCCCAGGGCCATGTATCCGTGCTTGTTCCTACTCAGCCACACCTGTCGGGGAACATCACTGGATCCATGGCACACGGCGGTGCCCACTGGGGATGCCCTTTCATGGACTTAGTCACATATGCATAAAACTAGTGGCATTTACTTTTAAGACATAGTCTTACTCCCAAATCTGCTCCAGGATTTTTATAAAGTCTCTTTTTCCTTTTTTTCTTCCACAAAGGTAAACCCAGCATCAAGGAAACCAGAGGACAGAGATATTTGTCCCTCTGCTAAAATATGTCACAGCCAAAGGGCGTGGATATTGGAACTAATCAAATATAAATTTAACTCTACTTCTGTCTTGGCGTCCTAAAAAATCCTTCCCAATCTTCAAGTCATGAAGATCTACTGTAATATATTTTCTGAAAGCTTTTTACAGAAAAGCTTTCTGAAAAGCTTTTTCTTATAGCCTTTTACATGTAAGTGTTCAAGCATTCTTTAGAATTGCCTTTTGTATACGAGGGTGTTTGTTTTGTTTTTTTCCCATATTGGTAGGCAATTGTCCCAACAACATTTATCAAAAAGGTCACCTTTTCTCCACTAGCCGGCATTGTCACCTTGTCACATATCAACAGACTCTGTATGAGTCTGTTTTGGGCTCTATTCTGTTGCCTTGGTCTATTTATCCATCCCTGGGGCAACATCACATGGTCTTAATCAGTGTGGCTTATAAGTTTTGTCTGGTAGGACAAATTCTCCTACTTTATTATTTTTTCACCAACTTTTGACTCTTCCCATTTCTGTATACATTTTATAATCAACTTGTCAAAATAATTGTTGGGATTTCGATTGTGATTGATTGCTGAATCTGTAATTAAATTTTGGGAGAATGGACATATTTATAGTGTATTTCTATTTACGTGCAGCTAAAACTGAACAAATACTAACCTATAGTTTTTAGGGATTGATGAGTTTTAAACACAGCAAGGAATTGATTATTACAAAGATCACTGAAGTGGTTACTTACAAGGGAGAAGCAAGGACCATGATTTGGAGGGCACGTAGGGAGCCCTCGTTCTATTTCCTGACTTAATTGTAGTTACATAGGTGTCTGCCTTATTTATTAAAATGTGTATTTTGTTTTAATTTTTATGTGCATATTTCACAATAAAATGCTTTAAAAATTCAAATTCTGCCTCTTGCTAGTGGTTGCATTAATGTTTGTTACATTAGTCTCTCTCTCCCTTTCTCTCTTTTTTTCTCTCAGCCTCAGCTTTCCCATTTATAAAATGGAGCTACTACCTGCATCAAAGACTGTGTCCTCCTACAATACAATATCCCCCACCAGGCAAGGTGGCTCACACCTGTAACCCAGCACTCTGGGTTTAGGAGTTCAAAACCAGCCTGAGCAACAGCAAGACCCTGTCTCTAAAAATAGCTGGGCACTCTGGCGGGTGCCTGTAGTCCCAGTTTCTTGGGAGGCTGAGGCAAGAAGATGGCTTGAGCCCAAGGGTTTGAGGTTGCTATGAGCTATGATGCCATGGCACTCTACTGGGGAGAACAAAGTGAGACTCTGTCTCAAAAAAGAAAAAGAAAAAAAATACAGTAGTTTCCCCTTATCTTTTGTTTTGCTCTCCACATTTAACTGAGGTCTAAAAGTAAGCAAAGTACAGCAAAATATATTGCGAGAGAGAGAGAGAGAGAGAGAGAGAGAGAAACAGACTAGACTACATATAATTTTGATTACAGTATATTGTTATAATTGTTCTACTTTACTGTTAGCTATACAAGAGATTGTTGTTAATCTCTTACTGTGCCTAACTTATAAATTAAACTCTATCATAGGTATTTGATAGACAGACAGATGAAAACATAGTATATATAAGATTCTGTACTGTACATAGTTTTAGGCATCCACTCAGTAGGATCTGGAAACATACATTCTCCAGGATAACAGGGCACTACTATATTGCATACAGCATGCAGTGCAGTGTTTAATACATGTTAGATAATTTTAAAATGCTGATTTCCTTCCTCCTCCCCCAACTATGTAGCATGACTACAGCCAGAGATGAGAGGACAACCTCTATGAAAGTCACGTATTTAGGATTCCCTTACATGAAGTCTCTGACTCACACTCCATCCTACACAAAAGCAATGTTGACTGGACAGTATGATTATCTCCTGTTCTTTCTGGAAGTCATGACATCTGTCAGTTTCGTCACCTGAGGTGTAGGGCAAAGTGAAGCTCATTCAATAATGCTTATCTCTAAACCAGCTTCATGCCAGAGTCAGCAATTGGCAAAGGGTTTTCTCCCCACCCCTTTTACTCTGTCCTTGGGTCTAGAGAAAGCGAACCTGTAGCCTTTGACCCCTCCTGGTAAGCACTGCTGGGTCGTAGCAAATGACAGTAGAATTTTTTTTAAGAATTCATCCTGAATTGAGATCTCAATAATGCCTTGGAGGACCTGTTTTTATATGTATATACATGTATAAGGTGTGCATATATGTGTGTTTGGGTGTGTATGCCTGCTGTGCAGATCTTATGAGTTAGGCATCAAGGTTTGTCCCTTGATAATAAAACTAAAACAATAATTGTGGGCAGAGCCTGTGGCTCATAAGGGTAGGGTACCAGCCCCATATGCCGGAGGTGGTAGGTTCAAACCCAGCCCCGGCCAAAATAATAATAACAATAATAATTGTTAAGATATCTTGAGTGATTATTAAGCCTGCCAAACATTTCAGGTGACCTATTTTGTTTAACTCTCACATGATAATAAGTCATATTTTTATCCTCTGTCTTACAGATAAGTCATTTGGGCCTTAGAGAGGTTATGACTTGCCCAATGTCCCACAACTGGTAGAGTGTGGAGACATTTACCATGTTTCTAAATTTGTGTAATGATAAGATCTGGGTGGAAATGGTAGATATGCATACACTCATGGATACAGACCAGCAGACATGCCACATTTCCATTTTGCAATGGCTGACTATTCCAAAAAAGGTATGTCTAACTCGAATCATTTATCCAAAGCTGATGGCCACATGTCAGAGAATTGACAAATAACCACGATGATTTCCCCTAATCAATGAACATTAAGTTATCATAGTAAAACTGTGATGATGGAGGAGCACTTTAGAACCCCAGCTATCACACGTGCATTTTATAGCCAGGTTGCTCCACCATCCAAACGAAATAAAATTACCAAGAGCACACAGAATTAGCCACTGGTAGGGCCATAGAGAATCTGTGTGTGTGGCCACAAGCAACGCTTGACCCAAAACCATTAAGATCCCCTGCTGCAAATTTGGAATCAAAACAAAGAATGATTTGGGTCTCTTAGTCACCCAGAAATGTAACACAGACACTCAGGAACTCTGCAGAAACAATGTGCCCTGAGCCTGGAGGAGCAGAGAAATCCCTTCACCAGAGAGAGAGCTGGAAAACCATTGTGCAAAAAGAAGCAGGAAAAAGAGCTCTGCGGGTGTGCTGGTTCCCAGCTCCTCCCGGAGCCCACTGCACCCCGGCCCTGGACCCCTGTCCCATCCTGTCATCCATCTTGTCCCTATCCATGTCAGTGGTTGGCTGGTTGTCACCTTAAACCATTTTGAGTGGAAAGAGGGCGTTACAGGGAAGATTCTCCCCATTCCTATAGGGAAGCTTAGAGGAGAGGCAGAGCCACTGGGCACCCCTCCGGGTCTGCCTTGGCTGAGGCCCCTCACACGCCACCCAAGCTTCCCTTTTCAGCAACTCCTATGTCTTTGAGGGTTGCTTCATGGCACATCTCTCCAGCACCGTCGTGCTGCCTAGTCCCAGGATTAGCATAGGGGGCCTATTTTACAATGAACAGGATGGACCCCCAACCTGCCCTTTTTAAGAACAACCCCCCCAAAGTACAGTAAGCTAAATGGGTAGAGATGGGCATGACAGAACTCTGGGCTATTTTCCAAAAAAGAATGGGAGGCACAAGCATGTTATAAAATACAAAGAAAGGGTGGCAATGAAAGGGTAGAGACATGTGCATATTGGAATCACCTGGAGTAAAGTTTAAAGTCATGATGCTATGGCCCCACCCCCAGAGATTCTGAGGGAATTAGTTTAGGGCCCCAGCATTAGGATTTTTAAAACGCCCCAGCTTCCTAGGTAAGTCTATCGGGCAGCCAAGGCTGAGAACCACTGATCTAAAGGGAATACATTGTTGGCAGGAAGTTGGGCAGGTTTTAGGAAAAATTAAAGGTGATAAGAACTATTTTGATTAAAACTATTTTTTTTTCCTGAGACAGTCTCACCACATCACTCTCAGTAGAGTGCAATGGCATCACAGCTCACAGCAACCTCAAACTCTTGGGCTTAAGAGATTCTCTTGCCTCAGCCTCCCAAGTAGCTGGGACTACAGATGCCTACCACAACACCTGGCTATTTTGTTGTTGTCATTGTTGTTTAGCAGGTCCAGGCCAGGTTTGAACCCACCAGCCCCAGTGCATGTGGCCAGTGCCCTAACCAGTGAGCTACAGGTCCTGAGCCTGATTAAACCTTTCATTCTCCACAGCACTGGCAAGTGGCTTAACATTTATGACCCTAGACGTTTTTCAACTAAGAAAACTAAAGCTAGCTGGCCCCAGTGGCTCATGCCTGTAATCCCAGCATTCTGGGAGGATTGCCTGAGCTCAGGAACTCGAGACCAGCCTGAGCAAGAGCAAGATTCCATCTCCACTAAAAACAGAAAAACTAACCAGACATGGTGGTGCACACCTGTAGTCCCAGACACTTGGGAGGCTGAGGCAAGATGATCGTTTAAGCCTAGGAGTTGGAGGTTGCTGTGAGCTATGATGCCACTGCACTTTACCAAGGGCAACAGAGATGAGACTGCATCAAATAAAAAGAGAGAGAGAGAAAGAAAGAAACAAGGTAAGGCTTGGGGAGATGAAAAATTTCCCCTAAAAACAGTTCCTAAATCACAGAATTTGTATATTTCCTGATCCACCGGGCAGTCTCAGCCTTCCTTGTGCCTCAGCGTCCCAGGGGCATGTGCTGCTAACAAAGCATCTGGCCCTGTGCCCAGCAATTATATTCCGAGGGTTTAAAGTGATTCAAGAGCACTCTAGGCTAGTCCAACACGGGTCTCCTGACTACTGTTTCCTGTGGCACAGCGCCCAAATATAGGAGATACTAAAGAAAAAGGAGGGACGAGGGGTGGGGTCAGGAGGGGTAAAGAGGAGAGGGGTAGATTTGGGACTTGGCTACAGTAATAACTGAGTAGTGACTGAGACAGCTGTGATGCAATAGTTAAAATTATTAAAGTAGGGCGGCACCTGTGGCTCAGTGAGTAGGGTGCTGGCCCCATATACCAAGGGTGATGGGTTCAAACCCAGGCCCAGCCAAACTGCAACAAAATAATAGCCGGGTGTTGTGGCGGGCACCTGTAGTCCCAGCTGCTCAAGACGCTGAGGCCAGAGAATCACCTAAGCCCAAGAGCTGGAGGTTGCTGTGAGCTGTGATGCCATGGCACCCTACCAAGGGTGACAAAAGTGAGACTCTGTCTCTAAAAAAAAAAAAATTATTAAAGTAAATGCTTCACATATCTGTGGGGCTTGCCCATCGTAGATGTCTTTGGATGTCAGTGAGGAACCCTGAAGCCCTGGGCTTTAGAGGCGGGAAGAGACAGAGCCAAGAGCTGGAAGCAGATGAGGTGGATGAAGTCTCCTGCAGAGCCACCAAGGTGGCTTAGATAACAGCAACAGAAGCTTCAGCTCCAAGGACAGGTCTCCTGAGCACAAAGGCATTCTTGTCACATACCCGTGCATTTTAACTTGAACAAAAACACCTTTGAATAAAAACATCCATTAACATACGTAAAATTGCAGAGGGTCAAGCCTGAAATTCCGGCTGGCATTTTAGTTCTGCTTTATAAATAGTACTGTCTGGCAGGAAGGATTTCATACTTAAAGAAAAGGTCATAGGCAAAGTGGTAAGGACAAACCGGATTTCAAAGTTAAATGTCTTCCCGCATATGCAGGAGAGAATCAATCCAAGTTAGATACCATTGCCTTCTCCCCCAAATTTCTGTATTAAAAAAATAATTTTCAAGCCCCGGTGGCACACAGTATTTTATTCCACCCCATCTGTGGCCAGTGAAGGAATCTGGAAAGTCCCTCAGAGTCTGTTGTCTGCCAAGGGCAGAATTGCTTGTAATACTGACAAGGGCCAACCCGCCTCTCTCCCTGTTTCCCCCTCCTCCCCAGTTCTCTACCACCTTCATGAAGGGCCTGTCAGACGGAGTGAAAGCAGCTGAAGAGGGACCCAGAGCTGTAACTTCAGTGAGTATTTCCTCTTATAGCCAAGCATATTTGGGGGGCACAACTGGCCTGCCAAGGACTTTCAATATGTGTTTGTTGAATGAATGAACAAACAAACGAATGAATAGGTGAAAGAATATATTAACACAAGGACGGCCTGTGAACCAACGTTAACAATGTTATACAGCAGGGAAAGAAGACACATGCTATGCACGGACTCAGAAAACCTGTAGTACCTCCTCAATAAAACACCGTTAAAGGGCAGGGCAGAAGTACTGTTCTAGACCCTTGCACATAGGCCCAAAACTCTAGGGCCATGTTTCCAAAATTTTCCAGCTACTAAGACACGTCTGGTGTTCTTAATACTAATCCCCCAGCACCCACCATGGAGATTCTATTTCTGCAGATTTGTGGATTTCCAAGTCTGGAAATCTACATTTGCAAAATTTCTAAAGACTCTAGGGCCAAGCTATTAAGGTAATTTGCTATTTTTCTATAATATAGTGGAGTGTGACCAATTCATTCATCTATTCATTCATTCAACAAACATTAATTGATTTTCTACTATATCCTAAGGAGAGCTAGGCACTGGGCAGCATGACTAAGAACGATAAGGTTCCTATCTTTACCAGGATTACCCTGGTGGAGATTTGAAACTCCTCAATTGGAACATGGTAACAACTCTGCAGCATCTAAGACCAGGAGCTATGTACATCTTTATACAGCTCCTAGACTAATGGATGAGAAAGGGGAGCAGATACACAGAGAGACATCTCTACACTAATACTTATTTTCTTCACATCACCAACACCTGAGGTGGTGTGGCCTGAGCAGGGAAGCACTGAGGGTCACTTCTGTGGCAAGAAGTAGCAACTGGGTCAGGGCTAATGCTACCCCCTGACGTCCAGAACAGGAATATGCGTCTCCCGTGTAGGACCTGTGGGACTTGACTTAGCAGTTTCCAGAAAATAAATGTTATAATTACTGCAACAGATGAGTGATGCTTTCATTGCAGGCTGAAAAGCTTTTACTGAGAAAGTCTCCTCAGAGAGATGGTGGAGCCCTTGTGGCCATGCGTGTTTCCTTCTTTATCTCCAAGAGGTCATTGCTTACAGGGCTGAAGTGCAGAAAAGCCATCAGGTTTGTAGTTAGAATTGGAATTTCAGTTTTTCCACTTACTTATTGTGTTAGTCAAGGTAACTTCTTCACCTTTAGCTTTCGTGTCCCTCACGATCGTTAAATGATGAAATATATGTAAAGTGCTCAGCCATATTACTAGATCATAGTAAGCAATCTACGATAACTTGATAATCTCAAGTTATCACTGTTTTCATTTTCATGGATATCAAAAAAGCATAGCAAAAATCTATATCTACATTCACCTGTATCTATGGATATCAGCTTAAGAAAAAACGCAATGAGATGTCACTGTTAGAGTAGCTGCCATCAAAAAGGTAAATGATAACAAGCGCTGTCAAAAACGCAGAGAAATTGGAATTCTTGTGCACTGTCAGTGGAATGTAAAATGGTACAGCTGCTATGGAGGTTCCTAAAAAATGTAAAAGTAGAACTACTGTGTGATCCCACAAAAAAGAAAAGAAAAGAAAAGAGCAAACTAAAAAAATAAAATAAAAAATAATTCTTATTGGCTTGGCGCCTGTGGCTCAATCGGCTAAGGCGCCAGCCACGTACACCTAAGGTGGCAGGTTCAAATCCCCAGCCCAGGCCTGCCAAACAACAATGATGGCTGCAACCAAAAAATGGCTGGGCATTGTGGCGGGCGCCTGTGGTCCCAGCTACTTGGGAGGCGGAGGCAGGAGACTCGCTTGAGCCCAGGAGTTGGAGGTTGCTATGAGCTATGATGCCATGGCA
>CAUYQV010047190.1:0-38013 GCA_963574575.1 Galagoides demidoff
TGTGGTCCCAGCTACTTGGGAGGCGGAGGTAGGAGACTCGCTTGAGCCCAGGAGTTGGAGGTTGCTATGAGCTGTGATGCCATGGTACTCTACCCAGGGGGATAGCTTGAGGCTCCGTCTCAAAAAAAAAAAAAAAAAAAAAAAAAGAATAACGAGAGTTTAGGCCTCTGGCCAAAGAAGTTGGAGGAGTCTTCAGGGTGGGCAGTAAACTCTGTCTTAGGGATTTTTTTTTTTAGAATTATGTAATTTTGGGTCAATGTATGAGAGACTAGATGAAGAGACACCTCTTACTACTGCCGGAGGCTTGCCCCTTTGTCCAGCTGGCTTTGGGGAGGGCTGTGTTATCAGACCAGCACCATGTGTGACTGTGCGCATGCTTGTGCTTGGCTGACTCAACGTTCACACCGCACACGTTTCTTAACCTGCCTGTACATACGTGAGTGAACCATGTAAACATTTATACTCACACGCATATCACATATGTACATAGTTACTTGTGCACACACAGAGATGTACACAGACATCCATCTAAGTAATTCTCCAGATGTGGGCACACAACCGCACACAAAGAACTCTTATATCTATAATCATCTATTTCTTTTTTTTTAAATATATATTTTTATTTTTTATTTTTTGCAGTTTTTGGCCAGGTCTGGGTTTGAACTCGCCACCTCCGGCATATGGGGCCAGCGCCCTACTCCTTTGAGCCACAGGCGCCGCCCCTATAATCATCTATTTCTAAAAAGCTGCATTTATAAAAGCATTTTAGAAACTAACATTCATTTTTACATTGTATGTAAAGTTGTAAGTCTGCGTCTCCCAAATGGACTAGGTGTTTCTAGAAAGAGCTGTGCCTTATTCATTCTGTACCCCCAGAGACAAGTCTAGCCTTTGGTACTTAACAGATACCACAATTTAGCAAATGTGTCCATGGATGATCTTTTAAAAAACCGGGAGACTCTTTGATGTTGAAGTTTCTCAAAATCTAATTCAGTGACCAGCAGCGATATTCACTAAATGTGCGGTTGTGTAAGAGACACCATCTGTACGAGTGCACGATGACTGTCAGCCTGGTTTACAGGAAGGTATGTAGACAAGGGGACTTTTGCCTGTCTGTGCTGAGATGAGTGAGCGAGCCTCTGCCAGTGGTCTACACATGGCTGTGTGAGTGATATCAGTGTGGGGGTGAGCGTGTAAAAAGACTCCAGTGGAAAGGTGGCAGGAGATACCCCTCTAGATGTATTCCCAGCGTGTAGGGAGCTTGTACATGTGTGGAGGGCAACGAATGTGCGTGTGTGATGAGGGTCATGGAATCTGCCAGTGTGGGGATGAGGAATGGGGCAAGTGTGTGCCATTCCCACAACACTCTGGAGAGCCTGCCCCCAGCCAGCCGCCCTTCCTCCTGTCACCCTCAGGACCCCATGAGACTCCTGGCTTTCCTGAGCCTGATGGCCTTGGTAGCACTGGAAGCAGGGACAGCTTCTCTCCCAAAGGAGGAGAGGAAGAAGAGAGAAGAGCAGACACCCAGAGAAGGTGATTCTTACCCAGCTCCACCCATGGGGAACTATGTCCTGAGCCCAGAAAACTACGGCGAGGTCTTCGACCTGAGTGATTATGAGCAGCTCACAGACTACGGGGATCAGCTCCCAGAGGTGAGAGACACAGCAGACTAACTATGCTCCCCACTATGCTCCCTGGAAGAAGCTGGGAATCCCTGACCCCTCTCCACCTGCCCCTAATGCAAGGGCCTCAAGCCTCCACCTCTCTCTCTCTGGTGCAAAATCTTGTCCCTCACAGGAACTTGTCACTTAGATAATACAAAGAAAGAGGACACAAACTTGAGATTCCCTTGTCTGTTAGTGGCAAACTTGGTGGGACCCCAAGCCATCAAGCAAGACCCTCAACTACGGCTCACCAGGGTGTGGCTCAGCAATGTCTTCATATTCTCCCTAGAAAAGGAGATGCCACCTCTGTTCTAAGACTGTCCTCCAGTCTGAGGTTCCACCCCTGACCCCTCATGGCCTTCGCAGGCCTGACCTGGGCAGTAGGGATCACAAGCCCTGCAGCCCTGCTTGTTTGCCACGTGGGCCATGTGAGCTTGGTCAGTGTGGAGCAAGGGAAGAGCCCTGCCTGAGAAGTCCAGACACCTGGGTTCCAGCTCTGCCTTACCACCCGCTGGCTCTATGACACTGGTCCCTTCCCTCCTGGGACCTCAAGTTCTTCCTCCATGTAACAAAGATTCTGGGTCTGATGCTCTTCAAGGTCCCCTCCTTGCTCACTCTCTCTGCTATCTGCTCCCCCCCGCCCCACATGTGATTCTTTCCAAGTTTGAAATTGGTCACTGAGGTTCCCAGAGTGGGACTTCCCAGTTAAGTCCCTCACATGAAAAAGCTGGCCTGCTATGAACTATGTGCTATATCCTCCAGGATAAGGTGACTAGCCTGGTTCCTTCAACCAGGATCAGTCCCACCAAGAGCTCCACAGCTCCAAGGCTACCCTCCACAAACCCCCTGATGACCAGGCCTACTACACTGGACCTCCTGGGCTCCCTGGCCAACCATGGTAAGTGCAGTCACATGGTCACAATACCCACAGGTCATAGGCCAAGCAGCTGTGACCCAGCACCAAAGGGTGCCAAAGTGGAATGTGGTCAGGGCTACCCTTGCCAACAGGGAGAGAAGGGGAAATAGCCCCAGAAAAAAACAGGAAGGAAAAGTCAAAGGCAGAGGCTGGCTGTTTCTAAGACTTTTGCCTGAATGCACAAATTGAGTAGGAAGCAAAAAAAATGCAAGAACTCCCTATGCCCTAGCAAAGCCACCCTACCTTAATTAATTGCATCACTGGGGGAGCAGGTTGAGTGGTAATTAGATTAGAGACAATTAAAAGCCTGTAGAGAAGAATAAATAACTTTGTGGCTGTCATTTGGCATAGAAGCAAATGAAGCAGTCACACTGCTTTCAGCTTCAAATTCCCTCCTTAACAACTCTCTTTCCTTCCCCAATGACCCCACCCTGGAGCCTGGGAGCTGGCACCCATGACAGCCAGGGCTGGGCACTCTGCTGGGAATCAGAAGGTTGGGCACAGGAAGGATTCATTCTGCATTTGCTTGCCTTTAGCCTCTGTGTTCTCCTTTTGGGATGTTTGCCTTAGATGGACCTTGGGTATTGGGGGATCTGCAGAGAAACATTCAATCAGGGACCCATGACCCCTCAGAGTTACGGTCTTGGGCTCAAAGAGACCATAATGAACCTCAGCTAAACAGCCATTCAAGGCCTTAAGATAAGAAGTAGGTGCTGCCACCTGCTTCCCCACATCCCTCCACCACCTACTTCTGGTCACTGCTAGCAGAGAAGAGCCACCCTTCAATTTTGGGGCTGTGTCACTGCTACCATCATTCTTCCTTGAGTTGAGCTGATAATAGTCTCTCAGTAATCTCTGTACCTTGTAATAGCAAATAACAGAAACCACCTGCACTATTAATTGTATAAGCCAATAAAGTCTTCCCAGTCTGTCTTGAGGTCCTGGCCTAAGTCTTATGACCATTGGATACAGAGATAGTGTCATGAACTAAGAACAGAGGAGAGCCGTTTCCCAGTGGAAAACTGGAATGCTGATGCTATAAGGAAGGTAAATGGATACTGGGCAGGCACTGTCCACTCCACCTTGGTTCTATTATGTTTCTTGGAGCCACACAAAACATATCTAATTTCTTTCCCACAAGGCAGGTAGCAGAGCCAGCAACCACTGGCCACTCCACTTAATTCTGGCTCTATTTCATCTTTGCTGCACTTTTTGGGACCAGAGTGGAACTCTATGGAAAAGAGACCTAGAAATATCCATAGAAGTACAGAAAAATGTACATAGGACAAGGATCTGATGAAAGCACAAATAGACTCAGACTGCTAATAACTGAGGGTGAACCTGCTTCTCTGAGGTTGAGGGTGGAGTGACAAACTGGGAACTGCCAACAGCACTGTTTGGATACATAGTGTCTGTTGGTTCTGGGCAGCAACCCATAGGTTATCAACAGGACACCAATGACCATGGCTTAGACATTCCTTGGGGCAAGGGTCATTGGCTCCAGAGGCTGAAGTGATCTCTTTCTTTTTGTTCTGAGCCAGGTCTGCCCACCTGTCTGGTCTGCGTGTGCCTTGGTTCCTCTGTGTACTGTGATGACATTGACCTAGAGGAACTTCCACCTCTTCCGCAGACAACTGCCTACCTGTATGCCCGCTTCAACCACATCCGCCATATCAGGGCTGGAGACTTTGAAGGGCTGAGTATGTATTACCCTGAGAAAACTGGAGAGGGGGCCAGGAAGAGGGAACCACCAAAGTCCTTCCCTTGCCATCCAGCCAGGCAAATAGTCACCAGACCCTATTGGCTCTCAGTTTCTTCAGCTATCAAACTGAAATGGCCCCAAACCTCTCTAATTCCTTTCCTTGAAGAGTTTAAGTGGTTAAAATGACCTGTTCTTATTTCATCTCCCAAAAGTTCTGGGAAGCAGGCTGGGCCAGGCGAGGTGGCTCACCCCTCTCACTCTGAGAGGCTGAGGTGGGTAGATTACTTGAGCTTAGCAGTTCGAGACCAGCCTAAGCAAGAGCAAGACCTCATCTCTATTGAAAATAGCTGAGCATTGTGGTGGGCAACTGTAGTCCCAGCTACTCAGGAGACTGGGGCAAGAGGATTGCTTGAGCCCAGGAGTTTGAGGTTGCTGTGAGGTATGATGCCATGTCATTCTATCCAGGACAATAGAGTGAGACTCTGTTTAAAAAAAAAAGGGCCTGGGAAACTGGGAAGGGAAGGTATGATCAAGCTAGCATTTTCAGAATGTCCCAGCAAATATGGTTCTGAGACCAGCGGGCCCCTGGACTGAACTATCTTAAATCTAACTGATGCTATTTACATAGCTATGTGTTTTGCTTCTTAATGCCTTATGCCCTGATTGAGACGGGAGGCCTGGGCTCTAACCCAGATACTACTAGTGATTGCCCACAGCGTTTCTAGGCCTCAGTATCCTTTGTGTAAACTAAGGAGTGGAAGTGGAATGGGTCCAGGCGTTCCTGGGCCTGTTGGTTCTTGCTCTCAAGAGATTTCTTCCACCAATCCAAGGTGGGCAGCCACCACACAGGAAGAACTCCAGGGCAAGGTACTGAGGAATCTGGAGCTTTTCCAGGAGTCCTGATTTATGATGTTATTTCCTCTAGATTGGACCTAGTGCAGGTGGGGAATTAGTTAGAATTCTCTGATCTTGAGAGGAATGGAGGACGGTATGGAGTCAGGTTCTACAGGGGACAAGGAAAGATGGTGTGTTCCGGTATCTCTCTTTGTTCATCCTCAATGTCCCTCAGCAAAACTGAAGAGGATTGACCTCTCTAGCAACTCTATCTCCTCCATCGATAACAACGCCTTCCGCATGCTGCCCGCCCTTCGGGATCTGATCCTCCCAGGGAACCAGCTGGCGGCTCTGCCAGTGCTTCCCCGTGGCATAGAGTTCCTAGATGTCCGCCTGAATCGGCTGCAGAGCTCAGGGATACAGCGGGACACTTTCAGGGTGAGTCAGGGCCTTGTGTCCATCATCTGCCACTGCCGGCCTCCCTCACCTCCACCCACACGCCATGCCCTCATGGGGTTTCCTGCTCCAACTCTGTCATGGGGTAGAAAAATCAAACTCCATTTTTTCATTCTTTAGCATTTGTTGTTTATTAAGATTCTTTGGGTTGCAAGAATCTGAGTCTGATGTTTTATAGCAGGTCATCCCAAGAACCTGCATGAATGAGAAACACAGCACCATCAGGCCTCACGGGCCTGTTATCAATGAGTATAAATGCTTAGAAAGTTTCAGGTTTTAGTGTACTTAGGATTTCAAACTTTTGGATTTGGGATATTTAACTTGTACTAGGAATGGGGGATGAGAAACCACAGTCAACATCTCTTTCTCTCCTTCTTTGGGGCACATGGTCTCTTGTCTTGGTTTCTTTCTGTGCATCTGCTTCATTCACTTCTCTGTACACCAGTGCCCCTGGCATACTCATAGCTTCTACTCCCTGAAATGCTGGCTTACCTATGACTTTGGCTTGCAATAGAGCTGACTGCAGCCCAACTCTAGATATCCTTTTATCTCCCAAACTTACCATTGAATGATACATGATCTTTCTATGATCAAATTCTCAAGAGATTCTCATTGGTCATTGGCTGGCTAGTTCCGATGGCAAGGGCTAAGTTATAGGACACAAGTAGCCCCTGTCCATCCTACAGAGCCAGGAAGAGCCATGGGTGTGGTTTCAATGAAGAAGTGGGGTGAGACCTAGCATGCTGCCTCAATAGCGAGGCGTGGCTGTGACAGACCCATAGCTCCCTCTTTTAGTCTTCAGCTCCTTCATGTGGCACATGCATGCCCTGTCTATCTGTCTCTCTCTCCCTCTTTCTCTCTCTCTCTCTAGTAGAATCTTTTTCATGGACTAATTCAAATTTAGAAGCATCAAATAAATCAAATCAGAGCTGCCTTTTTGGAACAGCTTGAGGGCTCAGAAGTTATGCCTACGTGCTCTTCCCTGCAACTCCCTGCAAAATACCTTCCATCCTCTTGGTCTCTCCCTGTCTGCAGTGGTCCTAAAGGGGTTTTTAGGGAGCACAGTGTTAATACCACTGCTGCGATGGGGGAAGCACTGGACTGGGAATCAGAAACCCACTGTGAGAACTCAGGCCTCAGAGTTCCCATGTCTGAGTGAAGAACTGAGAATTCGTGATCCCTGAAGTCCCCAGCTGCTCCAGCCTGAGACACAGCCCAGCTGTCTCCACCATGGGAGCTGCTGCTTTGCCTTGACTGGAGGCTATTTTCTTAGTCCAGGATAAGGCATGGGCTTTGGAACCAGAGACCTGGGTTTGTGGGAGGGTCACCTAATCTCTCTCATCTTGTTTTCTCATCTGCAAAATTAGGGTAATAATACCTAGTCGACACAGTTGCTAGAAGATTAAATAGACAGTATTACAAAGGGCACAGGAAGATGAAGTGTATCTAGTAGATGCTTCATAGCTGGTAGCTGTTATTTCTCCCTGCTCTCTGAGCACCCCCAAAGGCTGATGTCTTCCTGAAACCTCCTCTGAGTAATCCACCCGACTCTGAGCGCCTTAGACACATGGCCACTTTGCCTCTGTGTGCCTTGTCCTCATTCTGCTGGTCTGGAGTCCCACGAGGGTACTCTCTGCCTCTGCTCCAGCTTTGGCGTTTGGAGACTTTTCCTTGGGGAAAATCCCTCTGACAGCAGAGAACTTGAAGCTGAGCTGAAGTGTCCCCTGGTCCTCCCTTCTACACTCTCCCTGCCCCACCCAGGCACCTCCCAGGTGTCCTTAACATCTGACTAGCTCTTTAAGCTCCAGCTGCCTGCAACACAAAGGCAGAAGCTTCCCTTCCGAATCCAGTTGGAGTTAGTTTCTATAAGCTCTTTAAAGGCCTGCATCCCCTGCAGCACCCAACCTGGTGCAAAGGCTAAAGGAAACCCTGAGTTAATGAATGGAGCCACCCAACTCTAACCTCACCAAGCACCTCCTCGCTGCCAAGGTCCACGAGATCCGCCCCCCACCCCCCACTGCTTTGTGTTGGCACAGGTGATGGAGAAGCTGCAGTTCCTCTTCCTGGCAGACAACCAGCTGGAGTCCATCCCTGGGCCTTTCCCCATGAGCCTGCGCTTGCTGCACCTGCAGGTGAGGAGCCACACCCAGAGCACGGGCGGCTGGCAGAGGACAGAAGTTAATAAACAACAGGGCCAGGTCGCAGAGGAAGGCTTGGGCAGTGGTGGTTTATTATCCTTTAGATCAGTGATTTTCAACTGGTGTGCTGTGAGAGGATCTTAGGTGTGCCACACAAATTGTAAAGATCATTCATTAGATTATTTTCAAAGGAAGTCCAAAGCACAGTAAATATATTCCTTTTTTTTTTTTTACTTTTTTTTTTTTTGATTGATGTAATTTAAGTGTGACACAGAAGTTTAACTACAGGTTCAAGTGAGCAGTGAGATTAAAAAAAAAAAAAAAGACACTGCGGTAGCTAATTGTCCATGGCCCCAGTTTAATTTTCTTGATTTCTTCTTTTTAAAACACTTTCCCCGCCCATGTCTTTCGTCTTGCCCAGCTGCTTTTCCTTCTTTCATTTTCCTACCCTCTGTCTGTCCACTTCCTCCTTCTCTTTAGTCCTCAACTCCTTCCTCTCTCCTCCTCATCCCTTCATTCCTCTTAATCTCTGCCCTCTCTCTTCATCCATCTCCCGTGGGTCTCCTCGTCTCACCCTTGTGTATGACCTTGACCCTATGGGCCTCAGTTTCTCCGGTTGCACAAAGGAGTGCCTTCCGTGCTGGCTAAGGGCAGATCCTCCAGCGGGGCTCAGCTGCCCTGTGTCCTTTCCAGAATAACAGGATAGAGACCATGCAGAGAGACACCTTCTGTGACCCCGAGGAGCACAGATACACCCGCAGGCTGCTGGAAGACATCCGCCTGGATGGTAACCCGATCAATCTCAGCTTCTTCCCCAGTGCCTACTTCTGCCTGCCTCGGCTCCCCATAGGCCGCTTCACCTAGTGCTGACCCTGCCACTCATCCCAGGTGAGAGCCCCACAAGGACCAGCTGCAGGCCACAGAGCCCAGTCCCTGATCTCTGAGTGCTCTTTAGTCCCGACATTAATCAGCCTCATGATCCAGTTGCAAAAATCACACACACACACACACACCCCCCCAACTCACACACACATTCATGCTGAAATATCCTTCCGTAGCCAAATTTGTGTTTCAATATATTTGTTTTCAATATAATGTATTTGTGTTTCTCCATTCTCTTTCCTTAACACCTATAGCCCTGGCTCAGAAAATAGCAAAGGTCTTTCCCATATTCCCCATCCCTCCTGCCCACACAGAATGTGAGGAAGGCCATGAAAGAGGAAGAGAAGAAGGCTCGGCACCTGTGGCTTAAGTGGCTAAGGCGCCAGCCACGTACACCTAAGGTGGCGGGTTCGAATCCAGCCTGGGCCCGCCAAACAACAATGACGGCTGCAACCAAAAAATAGCCGGGCGTTGTGGTGGGTGCCTGTAGTCCCAGCTACTTGGGAGGTGGAGGCAGGGAACTCGCTTGAGCCCAGGAGTTGGAGGTTGCTGTGAGCTGTGATGCCACAGCACTCTACCCAGGGGGACAGCTTGAGGCTCTGTCTCAAAAAAAAAGAGGAAGAGAAAGAATGAGGAAGAACGGGTGGGGGAGGGAAGCAGGGATATGCTGGGGCCAGCTCTTACCACTAGGCTTGCGGAGACCATTTAATTTTCCAGAATTTTTCAAGTCAGTTGTTAAACACAGCCATGAAAAATTAAATTATATGAACTTGCAATTAAGTACATTATACTGAAAACAAGTATAATACATACTCAAAACTTGTCACTTCCCAATTATTTCACTATATTTTGTTATCGACCGTGTTCTCGGAAGCTATTTGTGTCCATGGAGTCTGTAAGGCGGAAATTCTATATACAATGGCATGCTGCTAGGCACCTCTTCCCAACTCCTTGTTCAGTGACATCACATTGGTAGATTAAAATTGTCCATGGTAGGTCAGAAATGGATAAATGTGAGGCCAAGGCAGGTGGATTGCCTGAGCTCTCAGGTTCAAGAACAAACAGCCTGAGCCAGAGCGAGACCTTGTCTCAAAAAATAGCTAGGTGTTGTGGCAGGTGCCTGTAGTCCCAGCTACTCAGAAGGCTGTGGCAAGGGAATTGCTTGAGCCCAAGAGTTTGAGGTTGCTGTGAGCTGTAATGCCATAGCATAAAATGCTACTGAGGGCAACAAAGTGAAACTCTGTCTCAAAAAAAAAAAAAAAGGATAAATGTGATAAATCAGGATTTTTTTTTTTTAGACAGCTGATTGTTAATGGTTACCAGCACATCACTGATGAGAAAGATTTGCTATTTAAACTAGCTCTCTGCTACCCCCACACCACCCTGCTGGGGTGAGGTGGGTTTCTAGGGGGCATTCCTTTATTTCTTGCTCTTTCTAGGTCAGGGGTCCTCAAACTTTTTAAACAGGGGGCCAGTTCACTGTCCTTCAGACCATTGGAGGGCTGGACGGCAGGCCCCGGGACGAGTTGGGGGACGAGTCGGCTGCTAAGCAGGACAGGCAGCAGTGGCAAAAACACCCGGCGGGCGGGCCAGATAAATGTCCTACGCAGGCTACATGTGGCCCATGGGCCGTAATTTGAGGACGCCTGTCCTAGGCTGTGACCTCCTGTTACATTTGGAGGGAACCATTCACAATGATAGAGAACTTACATGAACCTTCATCTGATATGCTTCTTGCAGCCCTTGCCTACTCCCTGGCTCACAGGCCAGTCTCTGAGCATGGGATTTCTAGCCTTCCTAGGCGCTCCTGCATGTTCAACCACAAGAGGGCAGCCTTGTGCAAAGATAAATAAATAAATACGCTGTTACTCACCTGCCGGCATTTGGATCCTGGGTGGGGCTGCTGAGCTGGGAGGATGAGAAGCAGGGCAACTAATATGTAGCTGATGATATTCCTTGAATTATAAGGGAGGGGAGATGCTACCTTTTCCCTGACTCTTTAAGGAGATGTTGGGCAATGGGGATATATTGGATGGTGCTTGGTAGCAGGTATCCGTTCAGGCTTGAGAGAGAGGTGAGGTAATCACTTTAGTACCTACCTGCTATGTGCTGGTGATATGATGATGTGCAATGGAAACGTATTCCTTTTCCTCCTGGAGTTTAGGGTCTGGTATGGAAGACAGGTGTTAAATAAGCAATCACACAAATAACTATGCTATTCACCTCATGATGCATACCGCAAAAGGGATGTACAAAGGACCACGAGAGCTCACAAGAGCCTTTCTCCCAAGACCAAGTCTAAGAGTCCAGAAGACCTCACAGAACTGAAGTTTAAGCTTTCCCAAAGAAAAAGGAGTAGGAGGTAGCCAGGCAGTGGGTTGCCAAGGCAACTACTCAAGGCTCCAAGTGGGTGGTCCCCGATTCTGGAGGGACAAGTGTTCCTTGTGGTCCACATGGAAGGGAACCCACTTATCTGCCTCCCCCACCTCTGTCTAGCACCTCACTGAGCACTCGGATCCTCTTGACAGTACTGTAAGCAGACAAGTTAGGAATTGGGTTTGTTTGTTCTTTGTTTTTTGTTTTTGTTTTTGTTTTTGACACAGAGTCCATACTCTGTTGCACTGGGTAGAGGGCCATGGCATCATCATAGCTCACAGCAACCTCAAACTCCTAAGGCTCACAATCCTCCTGCCTCAGCCTCCTGAGTAGCTGGGGCTACAGGCTCCTCCCATGACACCTGGCTAGTTTTTTTCTATTTTTAGTAGAGACAGGAACTAGCTCTTGCTTGGGCTGGTCTCGAACTCCTGAACTCAAGCAATCCACCTGCCTCAACCTCCCAGAGTGCTACGAATGTAGGTGTCAGCCACCTCACCTGGCCCAAGTTAGGATTTTATTCACATTCTTCAGAAGAAGAAACAGAAAACTAGAGAAAATCAATCACTCACTCTAGCTCACGTGGCTGACTGAGGCTTGGACCAAAACTCAACACACAGGCAACAAACTGGCAGTGTGAACTCTTGAGAGTAGTAAGAGGTGTTTTCGTGCCATTGCTGGGTGCCTGCCCTCTCTCTTAGAGATCTAAGGGTTCTGGCATGCCTGGCCCCAGGGGAGGGCTAGAAAAGGAGTGAGCCAATAGCTCCTTGCCTTGCAGAGAAGTAGAGCTCTCACTGGGCCCATCCTTTGTCTCTTCTTATCTCCCAAGGAATTTGTCACAAGAGATCTCTTTCTTGCTCCCTCTCTCCCCTCCCAACCCATTTTATCTACCAATTCTTTCCCCTTCCCTATCCCTACCCGATCCATATCTTTCTTTATAGGATTATGACAAGGACTGAGCACATAACTAAAGGCCTTATGTTCCCCAACTTCAAGAAACCCTGGAATAAAGGAATCCAATAATAATAATAAAACCCATAAAGAAGATTTCCCAGAACTGAAGTCCCTGGATGCTAGACGGCCTGCATCACACCCAGATGCCCTAGGATCAATCTGTGCCAAGTACAGAAAGTCATCAGGCCTCTGCTCTATGGTGGGAGAACGGAACTAACAATTCCTGGACTGTTGGAGTTTGCCAGGTGCCATAATAGAAGCTTTCATATACAGCAACTCGTTTAACCCCAACAACCCTAGAGAGTAGGGATGTGGGTCTCCATCCTGCAAGTGAAGAAATAGCCTTCTAAAATGGAAGTGAGTCTGGGCGCAGTGGCTCAGGTCTGTGATCATAGCTCTGGGAGCCAAGGAAGGAGGGAAGGAGGATCCCTTGAACTCAGGAACTCCAGACCAGCCTGAGCAAGAGCAAAAACATGTCTCTACTAAAAATAAAAAAATTACTTGAACATTGTAGCAGGCACCTGTAGTCCTAGCTACTTGAGAGGCTGAGACATCATGAGTAGGATCGCTTGAACCCAGGAGTTTGTGATTTCTGTGAGCTAGACTGATGTCATGGCATTCTAGCCTGGGCAACAGAGTAGATGTCTCAAAAATATATAAAAATAGGGGGCGCCCGTAACTCAGTTGGCAGGGGACTGACCACACAACCTGGGGTGGGAGGTTCGAACCTAGCCCAGCCCTGCTAAGCAACAATGACAGCTGCAACCAAAACATAGCCGGGCGTTGTGGCAGGCACCTATAGTCCCAGCTACTTGGGAGGCTGAGGCAAGAGAATCACTTAAGCCCAAGAGTTTGAGGTTGCTGTGAGCTGTGATGCCACGGCACTTAACCCAGGGTGACAGCGTGAGACTCTGTCTCATATATATATATATAAAACAAAAGGGAAGTGGCTCAAATTCAAACAGTGAATCAGTGGCAGAGGTGGGATTCAAACCCAGGTCCAGATTCTAACCTGAGTCCAAAGGCCTGCTTGCCACCATACTCCAACACAGGCACTACTTTCAATCCTCAGTTAAGGGAGGCAGGTTCCAGACAGAGTTTCTTCCCTGAGGCCATTGCTGCTACACTGGGTAGGATTTCCCCAAGGGCCACTGCCTCTGCAGCTGTCTCCTGACTAATCCCCCATTTTTGGCTAGGGAAGCCCGAGGAATAGAAAGAATGCCCTTGTTGGCTGTCTCCCTGAAGAAATTCTAAACAGAGCATCTGTCCCTGGGCCCCAGGGAAGGCGGGGAGAGTGCCAACTAGGTTCCAGCAGCTGTTCTGTCTTGATCTTAAATGAAGGCACCCTAGCTGGGGCTCACATTTCTCAAGAACCTAAAGGAGTTAGGGTCGAGTGGTGATGGGCAGGAAGGCAGAGAGCACCTCTTTCTCCAGAGTGAGGCCCTCTGTTCTTAAAGAAGATATAAATGGTACAGAGGGTAGATGCAGGCCAGCCCCAAGAAAACAAAAAGGAATGGAATACGGGGGAGGGGGGCAGGGGCCAGTCAGACACACCAGCCAGCAGCTTAGGTTTGCTTACAAGCCACCTCCAACAGCCAGACTTTCTGAACTCACTCACCTGGGTCCTAGTTGGTCATCAGCACCTGTGTTTGACCTTGGTAAAGGTTCTCACTCTCAGGAGTCTCCCTGGTGGCTATCTTGCCAGCCCTCTGGGAAGGGGAACCCCTCTCTCCTCTGAGGCACCCCAAGGCCTTTAGAAGGGTTCTGCTCTACCTGTTTGTTCTGTATCAGGAAGAGGTAAAAGGGAAGAGACCAGGGACTCTCTTCTTGGTGAGAGAAAGGATAAGTTTGCAGTAACCACCCCCCCACCTGCCCCATCCTCAATTATATGGTCCTCAGTTTCCCTGAAGGTCACCCAGCAAAGCCCAGGGCCAGAGGAGGCTGTGGGGGATGGAGGTGGAGGGGTTGGAACTCAGTCCATTTTAGGAGCCAGGCCGGTCTCCTCCCCTGCCCCTGACTGGACTCTCTTCCGGCTTCCTTTTCCTTTTCGCCTCCTCCCTGGGAATAGTATTCTCTTACATTTATGCTATAGATTTGAATTTACAAAGCACTTTTACCTTGGGCTCTAATTGGGTCGTCCTAACAGTTCTATGAGGAAGGAATTATTATCCTGACTTTTATAGATAGAAAACAGGAGCCTAAGTGTATGTCCAAGAGAAAGATGACTTCACGTAAACAACACATGACATATAAAAATAAGATGGGGTGGGGGCGGGGGTGTGTGCAAGCTAGCATTTCTTGGGCATTCACGTAGGAGAAATGAGAAATCCCATCTCCAGCTCCTGGGGCAGTGGATTAGTGCTCCTCAGCCTCCAAGTGTTTTGAAAAGCAAGCCCCAGGAAGGACATCTCTCAGTCTGGAAAAAGTGGTACCACCCACGACTTCTGAGTCCAGGGCCTGCTGCCAGCAGGATCAGGGCCTGAATCCCTAGGAAGTACATGAGGTAATGAAAAATCTCAGTTCAGGAAAATCTCGGGGCTCAAGGACACACGGCACCCCATCTCCACCCCACCTTCTCACGTCCATGTCTGCGTCCTTCTGGCCGGGAGGGAAGCAGACAGACACGAGGTGGCCACGACTCAGCTCCGCCCCCTGCCTGTCTAGATCTCTCTCAGCTTTCTCCTTCCTCCTCACCTGCCCCTCCCCTCTCCCCCACTCGAGATACCAGCTCAATTTTGCCTCTCCTCTCTCTCAAGGTCATCTTGGCCCAGCCAGCGTCACAGTCTCCAGCAGCTGCCTTCTCTGTCTTCTCCTAGGCCTCCCTCCATGGTCACCGACAGCATGCATGAAGGTCTCCACATAGAAGGAGGATGGCTGCTTTTTTCCCCCAGGCCTCCGTGGTTCCCTTCTGCCCTTGGGGTGACAAAGGAGCAAAGGTCCCACCTCCCTTCTGCCTCAATGCAATAAAATTCCCCGTAGTAAGGCCTCTTTCTCCTCTTTAGCCCAGCCTGCCCAGCCCTCCAGATATAGCCAAACCTATGGTTGCAACATGCATGTGCCCACCCTCCAGAACTGCACATACAGGATGCCTGCCCTCCCCTCTGCCTCCTTTCCCTGTGTCCCCCTCCTGTGCCCAGAGATCAGAACACATAGCTCTTAGGTTCCCCCGCATGATTCAGACAAAGGAGGGAGTGGAAGTGTGTCACACTACAGCATCTGCAAAGGAACTGTGGTGCACGGGACTGAGCACTGGAATGAGAGTCTGAGACCTGAGTTTGACCATCCCTGCCCTGACGTCCTGTGCAACCTACAGCAAATCCCACCAGCACTTTACCTTATCCTGGGCCTTGGGAGCTCCCTCAGCCCAATTCTGTTCCTCAAAGCATATCCAAGACCATTAGGTTTCTGGTCTAAGAATATAAAGACCAAACCCTTGACAACTGTTCCCAGTGGCACAGGACCAACAATGACAAAGAGAAATCAAATAGGAAAGGAAAGCGAAAGGAAGGGAGTACAGAATGAATCTGGTCTCCTAACTTGAAGTTTCTGATCCCAAATCAACTGCACCCTGGCCTTGAAGCTGGCTTAGCTGCGGGCCTCCTTGACCATCCTCTGGTTCATGAAGCAGAAACAAACAATCCATCTGGACCTATCTTGACCCCAAAGATAAGAACTCTGGGATGTACATTGCCCATAAGCAAGGGCCCTTCCCAAGGATCATCAATGTGTACTCCTTCCCTGAGAGGGGTCCCCTGATTCCAGGACAGGCTCCTGCGAGCGTGGTAGCTCCTCTCCTAGGGATCTAAGAAATCCCTCCAGCAGTCATGTCCTGAGAGACATGACAGGTTTTAACCTTTTTTTTTAAAGACAGAGTCTCACTATGTTGCCTTTGGTAGAGCACTGTGGTGTCACAGCTCACAGCAACCTCAAACTCTTGGGCTTAATCAATTCTCTTGCCTCAGCCTCCCAAGTAGCTGGGACTACAGGCACCCGCCACAATGCCCAGCTATTTTTTGTTGTTGTAGTTGTCATTGTTGTTTGGCAGGCTCGAGCTGGGTTCAGATCTGCCAACCCCAGTGTATGTGGCTGGCGCACTAACCACTGAGCTATGGGCACCAAGCCATCAGGTTTTAACATCAGAGTAATGGGACTTTGCCCTTGGGGGAATAATGGGTGAGGAGCAAGGGGGTATGGAAAGTGGAGTGGGCAGAGAAGGTGGAGCCACAGCCAGTGCTCTAGGGCAGGGGTCCTCAAACTTTGTAAACAGAGGGCCAGTTCACTGTCCCTCAGACCGTTGGAGGCCGGACTATGGGCCCTGGGATGAGTGTGCTGCTAAGCAGGACAGGCAGTGGCGGCAAAAACACCCGGCAGGCCAGATAAATGTCCTAGGCGGGCTGCATGTGGCCCACAGTCTGTAGTTTGAGGACGCCTGCTCTAGGTCCTTGGCTCTTAAAAATCCTGATACTAGCCTAGAAAGATGCAAACAGCTCCCATGCTGAGAACGTTCTGCAAAATAGGAAGGTATTAAGCAGTTACCCAGATGTTTGGAGCTAAAAACACCCTGCAGAGGAGAAAAAACAATGTAGTCTTTCAGGACTCAAGTCTCCCCAATCAGCTGTATACTTGGGTATGCAGTAACCTTGTCAATGTAAATGTGCCCCTTTGCAGGAGTCAGTCTGCAAATAAGGTGTTTTTTAAAGTCAGCAGGTCAGGACATCATCCCTGTAGCGATTATAGGAAATGGAGAAAGATAGGAACCTGTCAGAAATTCAGTATTCCAAAGGACCTAAGAGTCCTCAAGTCCTTTGGCCTGTGCTCCTGCACAGGCAGGTCTATACCTAGTGCAGATGGTGACCTCTGGTTGAAGCTGGGTGAGAGGTCTGGGGGACAGCAAGCTATCTGTAAAACACTGTGCGTCACACACATCATCATGTTTAATCCTTGCAATAGCATGATGAGGTGGGCCCTGTCCCAAGTCTATAGAAGAACATAGAGGTTAAGTTCTGGTTCAAGGCCCCTCTGGCCTCCAGGACTGGAGCTGGGTGTCTGACACACCTACTGAATCTCGTCTCATCACACCTGCCATAGGAGCCTTGCTCTAAGAACACACCCAACATACACAGCGCCAGGCCAGCTCTGAGCACAGTGGGTCCCGCTGCAGAAATCTGACCATAAACGGCCCCTTTTCTGCCCTCCTCTCTCCTAACGTCCCCAAGTGCCCCCCATGCGCTACACACCTGGATTTCTCCTCCAAGCCTCCCCAGTTTACACTCCTTTCCCACACCCCCTCCCTTCCTATCTATTGTCTCTGAGCCCAATTTCCTGGCTCCTGAGCTTGTCAGGGGATTTCTTTCCACTTCTTTAACCCTGAGTACAATAGTCTCCTTCCTGCTTGTTGGTAAACAGAATCACAACAAGCCCAAGTGGGGCTTGTTCTAGGCCAGGTTTGAGCTGTCTCTCTTGCTCCAGATTCTTCCTAATGGGACCATGAAATCCTGGAAAGGTGGCTTGGCCCAGCCCTGCCTTTCTGCTGCCCCCCTCGTTCTTGCACATTGCGATTTTGAGGGGCAAGTAGGTACAGAACCAAACTTACTGCCCCTTTCCTTCCAGGAAGTCCAGGATCTGCCCACTTATCTCCTGCCTCGAATACTGGAAGAGGAGTGGGAAGGGGAAGTATTTGTTTGTTGCCACTGCCAAGCAAGTTCCCACCACTCCATTCCCAGGATGAGGTCTGGTGGGTGGGTGTGTGGGAGGTGTTTTCCAAGTAACTTCTATGGCAGCCTGCAAAGAAGCAGCAATAAACAAGGCAGGGACATCACTACCTGAGAAGCAAGAGCCCACCCTCCACCCCAAACAGAGCAGGCAGCCACAGCTGGTACAGTCCAGGGGTTGATGTGGCTCCCCTAATCCTTGGCCAAGGAGATCCCCAGTCTCTCATGGCTCCCAAGTCTCAGTTTTCTGAGCAGGGCAGAGAAGGAACCAGAGTCTTCAAGGTCCCATCTACAAAAAGATTTAATAAAGCCAGGCCCTGCCTCAACCTGAACCATCACTAGTGTCCTTCATTGACTCTCTGAACAACTCTTTATTAAGGGCTAAGCACCAGAGACAGCCTCATAATGAAAACTGACAAGGTCACTGTTCTCAGGGAGGGAGCCGGGCAGAAACAGAGTAAATAAACAGTAACAGATAAACAATGCAATTCAGACAGGGACAGACTAGAAGATAACAGAAGGAAGGTAAGGTGCCAGAGACTGGTTAGTGGAGTCTAGTGACATAGGTAGTCAAGGAAGGCCTCCTGGGGGTGGTGAGGGCCTAGGGGAGACCTCCCTGATGAGAAGGCGGTGGTCGGTGGTGGAGTACAACCTCAGGACGCTTTCCAGGCTCTGAGTACATACAAACACAGCAAGTCTGAGATGAGAAGAGGCCCCCACCTGAGCAGCCAGAGCCGCTCTGAGGTGGGGTCAGAAAGGCAGCGGGGCCTTGTAGGATTTTACTGTAAGTGCAATGGATCCTTCTCTGAGGAACACAAGTGCCCTCAGCCCCTTCTTTCCCTGTTAGTCATGCTAAAAACACAAGGCAAGAGGGAAAGGGAGCGTGATTCACAAGCTGGAGGGTGACAGTGACCAGAACAAGTATAACCTTTTAAGGAGGAAGGATCTGTTGCTTGGCTACCAGGCCAGGGTATGGTAATGGGTGGAAATGGGGAAAGGAAGTGGAGAAAGAGAGAGCCTAGGTGCTGGGCGTGGGGGTGGGGGAGCGGCAGGGAACCCGGCTGGGCTGGAGCTCCAAGAGGGAGGGGGAGGAGGCAGCTTCCAGGAGGTATGGGACTTTGAGGAGAGAGGGGCCAAGGGCAATTTAAAGAAGTTTAGTTGGATTTAATAGCAGTCACCCTCTCAAGAAGCTTCGTTTGAGCTTCACCGTGTTTCAAAGCTTTTAGAGTCAGATGCTGCTTCCTCTTAAATGTGTCTTTAGCTTGAGATGCGCCTCTCAGTGGGAGCAGGGAGGCCTTGTTTTATCTGGACTTGGGGAGACGCAGAGGCTCCTGTTCTGACTGCACTGGGGAGATAGGCATTTGGGAGGAAGGGGTCACTGCCCCTGGACCTGCCGTGTGGCCTCAGGAAAATCATTTCTCTTCTGTTTCCCTCCTCTGGCCAGGAGCAACTCCATGAGTCCACCTGCTCTTTTGTTTTCATAAGAGAAAGGATACTCAGAAATGTGACAAGAGGGGGCTTAGAGACACAGTGTCTGCCAGAAGAGCCCCCAGGAATGAGAGTAAATTCCCTGACCGCTGTGCAGACCACCCTGCTCCTCTTAGAGGTAAGGGAAGAAAGTTACAGGGGACTATCCACTCGTCCCTCCAGTCCACCCCAAAGGAACTGCCCCTTCCTCAGGGACAAGGACTCCCAGAAACCTCTGTAGGCTGTGATCTTTCAGTGCTGGGACTGGGCAGGGTGCAGCCCGCACATAGGCAGAGACAGGCCATGTATGTGCCTCCCCACGGAAGGAGTCTGTGACCTCAGTGGGTAAAATAGCCCCATGGGAAGCTGAAGAGCCCCATCATCTTCTGAGAGGCCCTGGGTGACGGTGGCCCTGAGAGCACACTGTGCCTCGTCACACTTGGCTCAGAGCACAGCAGAGCCTCCACACCCTGCCTGGCCTTTCTGTCCCTCTCTCCTTCCCTGGAGCTTGGCTGCTAGAGCCTGTGGGCAGCTTTTTAAGCGCTGCCTGCTTTCTCATGCACAGTAAATGCTTCCCTGCAGAACCTGCTGAGCCTTTCTGCCACATTAGTAATCAGCAGAGAACAAGAGCCTTCTTTCCCTGCCTCCCCCGCCTCCTGTCTCTCTCTCCTTCTCCCCCTCCTCCCCTTACCTACTCCTGCCTCCTCCCCACCTATCAGAGTCACTGCCACCTCCTGGGAAGCTGAGAGGCTTTATCATCAAATCAGGCTTTGTCATAAGGAAAACAGATTTATTTTCCTCACTTTGAGAAGGTGCTGACAGGAGCAGCTAGGGAAAGGGTGTTTTGTATATTCAAAGCTTTTTTTCCCCCTGCGGCTGGATCTGGCATTATTTTAATGGACTTCTAATGCTGCTCCTCTGACTTGCCCCTCAGGTTACCTGCCCTCCTAATCCTTACCTGTGGGCCTTCACCCACCGGACCTGCCCACTCCCGTCTTTCCTTCATTCATTCAGTTCCCTCATTCAGCGACTTAGAGGCATTCCTTTTATGAGTCAGGTGCTGGGGATGAGACACGCGGGGTGAGAGCGGGGGTTGTACAGATACATGAATAAACCATTAAAATACAAAGCTGTAACCATGCGACAGAGGTATGCACATAGCTTTATGGTAGCACCAAGGTGGGGCAGCTGATTCACTTGGGGGCAGAGATCAAGGAGGGTGTCCTGGAGGCAGGGATGCTGGCCAGGAAGCCCAGGGATAGTGGGAGCTTACGGGGCACAGGATGGGCAGAGGAAGGCCCTCAGCAGAAGGAGAGCTGTGCAGGGCACAGCTGGTGCAGAGGGTGTAAGCAGAGTGGGGAGTGGGTGTAGAGGCAACCTCTGAGGGGCAGAGCATGAAAAATGCCCCTGTCGGGTTTCGGGGGGCGGGGGGGGGACGGGGTGGGTCTCCGAAAGGTCAGGTGGCTCGACGCCTGTGGATCAATCGGCTAAGGCGCCAGCCACATACACCCAAGGTGGCGGGTTCGAATCCTCAGCCCAGACCCGCCAAAACAACAATGATGGCTGCAACCAAAAAATGGCCGGGCGTTGTGGCGGGCGCCTGTGGTCCCAGCTACTTGGGAGGCAGAGGCAGGAGACTTGCTTGAGCCCAGGAGTTGGAGGTTGCTATGAGCTGTGATGCCATGGCACTTTACCCAGGGGGATAGCTTGAGGCTCTGTCTCAAAAAAAAAAAGAAGATAAACTAATAGCAAACAAACTTTTGAAAAAATGCTCAGCATCTCTAATATTAAGGAAATGCAAGTTAAAACCATAATGAGATATCACCTAATTTAAAGGAGTGTCAAAATAAGACCTTTTCCAAAAGTCCCAAAACAGCAGATGCTGATGCGATGCAGAGAGACAGGAACACTTATACACTTTTGATAGGACTTCAAACTAGCATGACCTCTATGAAAAGTAGTATGGAGATTCCTCAAAGAACTAAAAGTAACCTTACAATTTGATCCAGCAATCCCACTACTGTGTAGTTACCCAAAAGGAAAAAAAAAGACATTTTATAAAAAAGATACATGCACCTAAATGTTTATAGCAGCACAATTCACAGTTGCAAAGATGTGCAAACAACCCAAGTGCCCTTCAATACATGAGTAGATTGAGAAAATATAGTACATGTATACCATGGATTGCTAATCAGTTATTAAAAAAAATTGGTGAACTAATGTCTCTTGAATTATCCTAGGCAGAACTGGAGACCATTTTTCTTGGTGAAATATCACAAGAATGGAAAAACAAATAGCACATGTGCTCACTATTAAACTGGAACTAATCTATTAACACTTAGGGGTTCATATGGAAATATCAGTCTTCGGAAATCAAGCAGGGGCTGGGGGGATGAGTGGATGGATCAATTCACATCCAGAAGGTACACTGCACACTGAGTACTGGGCACACTTATGACTTGGGCTCAAACTGTACAACAGCAATTTACATTTATAAATGTAGCAATGTAAAACATTTATACTCCTGTAATGTTGAAAATCTTTTAAAAAATTGAAGAAGAAAAGAAGTGTAAAATTTTCAGAAATTCAACTAAACATGTACTCTTGAATCAGGAAAATTTGATCCTGTGTTCTAAGGATGCTTCCGTTTAAGTTATGTCGCTCTAGTTAAATATATGTAATATACTGAAGTATTTGTGAAACAGAATTCACAATTACTTAATGAACAGTTTCCTTGGTAATGTTTGTCTTGGTAGCCCTATTTATAAATTTCTAAATTTCCTCACTTATATGACAGATTAACCTCTTGGTTACATTGCCAAACCTAAACTCATAATTTATTTAAATCAAAATCCATGTTTAGTATATATTCCTTTCTTTTGTTTTTAACAAATCAGTAATTATATGTAAGAGTATAGCTTTTGATCTTGGGATTATTATACATAAAGTCAATCCCAGCCTTTCCTCAAATGTGGAAAATTATGTAATCCTAATTTTATATTTTTGACTGGATGTATTAAAAGGCACTGGGCATTATTCAGATCAGAATTAATTTAGAACAATATCACAGATGTTGCTGGAAGATAACTCTGAATATCACAGTGAGAAAGTAGGGAAGTAGTAATAAAATGTAGTGGAGTCTCCCAATAAAAGGAGAATGAGAGAAAACCTGGAGACCAGGCTTTGTCAGGACGACCTGGGAAGATTCCCTTACTGAATTTAATGCTACACACTTATGAGATTATTACTGAAATAGGCTGGGACTAACTTTGAAAGAGAAGCAAATTATATTCCATAATAATATGCATATAAAATTGTACAATCTATTTAAAATAGGAGGAGGATTTGCTTACATTAGTTCAAGCATCTTAGTATTTGGTGTACTTTTACTATTTACTTAAGATTTGCTAAAATTCTTCCTTCTAATATGTACAATGACCTGTCTAGCACACAGGCATTACAAAGTTTTTGACCTTTTTTTAATAATGATTGTTTATACCATTTTACATATAATTTCAATCATAATCGAGAGCTGCCAAATAAGATAAATATATCTTGTACACTGACAGAAATGAAGTGATCCTTAATATAACTGATATTCTTAGATATACTTCTTTGTAAATCTAAAGAAACATAATACTTTACTTATCATATTATCTATCTAACTTGAATAAGTATAGCTATCATTTACTATAAGACTAGAAAATCTTGTGTTTTGCAAAATACTTATACATCAATACAAATGTGGCAGTTGATAATTATTTTTAGTCTAATCCCTTTATCCACATTCTATGGTTAGTTAATTACAAGAGTCTTTACCTAACAAATGCAATCAGTGTAACCTGGTTTCTAGTACCCTCAATAAATCGCCAAGAATAAAAAATTAAAATTAAAAAAAAAGAGTTTTAGTTAAAGGCAGTCCCCAAGTTACAGACATCAACTCCCACTTATGAATGGAGGCTATTTCAGTTAACAGTTAAATGTACCTGTTCATATATATATATACAAATTCAACGTAAGAACAAACCTACAGAACCTATCTTATTTGTACCCTGGGGACTGCCTATACTAGGTAAAACTTGTAAATCCTAATTTGATTTTTTTTTTTTTAGAAAATGTTTCTTAATATCTAGTGACTACTTAGATAAGTTGTACTTTTCATCAAATTAGTACTTGATAGAATTGATGTATCATGTGATCCATTATTATTTGACTAGAGCTTGAGTAGAAAAACGACCATTAAACCTTATTTTAGTATTTTGATTAACTGACATCTTAACATTATTTCAATTACAATAGTAACAATGACACTCTTACAGAAAATTTCAATTTGCACTTTCAACTATAATCATTTCTGTGGTTAAATAGGTTTTACTACATGCCTCTGAATTGAAATAAGAACTCATTAATGAGAAGTTTGTAGGGATTAATTAGAAACCTGTTGAAAAACATCTTTTGAAGATAGCTAAATTGGGCTTTACATTTTTCCCCAAGATAGAGTTTTATACTAATTGACCCTCTTTTTTTTTTTATATGATGGTAATTTGTGGTTTGAGAAGTTACTTTTCTTGTTTTCATATCTTTCAATGCTCTATTGTCTTACCAAAGTATCTGAGACCAAATAATGGTCAACACTCCCTAGGAATACGTGTGGGGTCACATATGGGAATGGAATCTTTTGAAGGCGAGTTAGAAGGCTAAAGGAGTAATAGGACCAGCAAGTTTGTGTCCATCTCTCTTTATCTCTGTCTCTATCTCCATCTCCATCTCTATGTCTATCTGTCTTTATCCCTATCACTCAAGTTTGTCTATATCTATATGCCAAAAGTGACAAAAAGGAGGAATTTCACTTGTCTGACCTATCACCATTAGTCTTAAATAATAGTATCTAAATTGAAAGTCCTTTCAAAATGTTACTTATCCCTTATAATTCTCAAAATCACAGTGGCATGATAGTAAATAAATTGATTAAACTGAAGTGGAGAACACATTCTAAAAGTTTGTAGCCATGCGTTACTTTGCATAAACCAAATGGTTTCAAACTTTGGTTACTATGTAATAAAGGCATTTCAGCGACGAAAAAGATAATTATTAAAATCATCTGGCCCAGACTTCCTAATGGGTATTGCATTTACTTTTCAGATAGTGTAACATGCAAATAAAAAGCAAACGCACCTGATGTCATAATACTGCCATAAATAAATAAGTGAATAAATAAATATATAAAGACTGCTGATATTTTGGGAGAGAATAAGGTAGGTTTATTAGGTGGATCAACATATATAATTCAACTATCATGCCCCAGTGCTTAAAAAACTTTTCCTTTTGAAATGTTTGTGTTTATATTATAGCTCTGACAAGACTATCAAGATCAAACATAGCTAACCACATGAAAGACTGGGGCTCCTATTGCACTACGTACTTATTTAGTCTCAATGTTGTAATCAGTTAAAGTTCACATTATCGTCCCCCTCAGCTCTCTTTGAAAATTACTTTGAGAGACAAATAAAATTTGAGACAAATTTCTAGATAGAACTATGTGCAGCCAGTCTTATTCTTCTTCAACATAAACCAATATCTTAAAGAGAATTTTCATACAACATTTCAGGTTGAAAAACCAATCTGACCTTAATTAAGTATGGTCAGAAAGAGACATATGTCACTGCCGATTCTGTTTTTCAGGTTTTCCTCTGTAAAATCAGGATTTTAATTGAAATTATCTTGCATTCCGGTCAGTACTCTACCAACAATAGAAGAGACTAATTGAGTGGCTCTAGGATATTTAAATTCTATCTTCGTTTTCTCATTTGTGATTCTCTGTTTCATCAACCTTGAAACCTTTTGTAAGGGTAATTATGATTTGATAGATTTATTTTAGTGTCATAAAAATGTGATAGGGAATGACTCTGAAATTACTTCCCATAGATTTAGGCATAATTATTTTGTAAGTTTACTATGTTTCTTTGTTTGTTTGCTTTTTATATGAAATGCAACTCCAAATATATTTTTCAATTTTAGCCAGTAAACTTAATGCTGTTTAATAATAATAATGTTCTGTTTCTTATGCTAGTATCTCCATTGGCTCTAGAAATAGCCAACACCAACAGGAACCGTGATTTACTATTTGTATCCATTTTTTAACGTCCATACTCTCTTCACTCCCTATCTACCTACTAACACAAATTAAAGTGAATTATCAATACTGGGACAAGACAAAGTACCTCACTTCTGTACTCTCAGAACTTTGGGAAGCCAAAGAGGAGAATCACTTGAGCCTATGAGTTTAAGACCAGCCTGGGCAACATAGTGAGATGCGGTCTCTATAAAAATGTTTAAAAATTAGACAAGTTTAGTGACACATGCCTATAATCCCAACTACTTGGGAGTCTCAGAGAGCAGGATCCTTGGAGTCCAGGAATCTGCAAGTACATTATGATCACACCACTGCCTTTCTAGCCAGGCGACAAAGTCTATCTCAAAAAAACAAGAAAAATCAACATTTAAATCGTATCATTTGCCTTTACTTTGCCTTACTGAACACTACTGCCAAAACTATAATCTTAAGTCCACTGTTGGCCTGTCTAACCTTCACCTGTATCCACACAGCTAAATGTGCCTGGAGAAAAATACACCAATTATTTAATTTTTTTTCTCTCCAAGCCAGAACGTTCCCCTGAGTTTCAGATTCCTATATCCAAATGCCTACTAACATCACCAATTATTTATTCAATGGACATCTGAAACTTAATATCTCTGCAGCTATCAAATCTTCACCTATGCCCTCTTTTACAGTTGGTCAATATAATAGCCTCAGATTCATGCATAATTCCTCTTCTTGGGCATCCAACAATAATTAATCTGTGGGGAAATCCTGTTGATTCAAACTCATTCAGACTCTATTTTCCCTCCTCTCTACCTTTGCCCTCGTGTCCAAACCAGCATTTCTTGTATTGTCGTACTTCCCTCCTTTCAGAATGGTCTGCCCCGATCTGTCACCCACAAAGGAACCAACTTGCTTATACATTTTTTCTACTCAATATGCCCTACTTTATCCCCACCTCTACTCAAAGCAAAATTTAAGAGTCTTGCAATGACTCATAACACCCTGCACAGTGTGACCCAGCCCGTATCTCATTACCTGTTGACTCTCAGGATGAAGATTTCTCCTTGATTCCTTCTCTGCTAGGCTCAGCTCTGCTATGCAAACACTCCGAAATTTCTTCCTTTTCCTTGTTTTCTATGAATGAAGTTTTCTTTTTATAAATAATTACATGCCTCACTAATTGACCTTATCCATTATTTTTGCTCAAACGTTTCCCCAAAAATCTTGTCTTCCTTAATCATTTACTAAGTTTCTCTAAGCTCCTTTCATTTCTGTTCTTTGCCTTGTGTTCCCCTGAGAACTATCTGACACTCCATATATTTGAAAAAGACATACTCTATTGCTTCTTTTATCCATTAACATATAAATGCAAGGAGACTAGATATTTTTGACTATCATGTTTATCCTCTAATGTCAGAACCAAGACCAGTACTAGCAAAACACAGATGTAGATTACTCTAAATTGTTGTCTTTCAAATATGTTCTGTGGATTACTAGAACACCAAGACTCTTCTTAATTAAAGAATCTGTGGCAGTTAGAAAAATACGTCCATGATGCTTTATTATTTGGGGCACTTACAATTATTTCTAATCTAAGACAATCATTTTGAATCTTATTAAATACACATATATCTTTTAAATGCTTTTATGGGCTGCCTAAAAATAAATAAAAATTCACAGTTTGGGAATGGAGATTTGGCACTTTAAAAAAATTATTCTTAAATGTTTACATCATTATAAGGGCATCATAAATTTTACCTAGAAATGTTGTAGATTATGAATGAACGTGTAGACTCCGCATCATTTCACAATAAAACTGAAGCATCCAGCAATCACACATGAGCCTGCACACAGAAAAACCACTTGTCATACTGCATCTAACAACCTATGAACATTGACATAAATGGTCCCTGAAACCTGCTATTAGTTAATCTACTGAGCACAAGCACCTTGACAGATATTTCAAGTTAATACAGAATTAAGAAGGCCAGGGTGTTCTCTGGGATGCTGGTGGAAAAGAAATATAAATATAACTTGAGGGTGATCTAGGAGAGAGTCAGGACTCAAGCCAGGATTTTAGAAGCCTATTTTCTAAAGGTATCTACAGCACATGAACTCTAGAAAGGCAACTGGTCAGAAGACAACCTGAGAATGCAGTCCTCAACTCACTGGTAACCACACTGTATGTTACACACTATTTGGGACAAGGATAGGGGAGGTTAGGCACCGTGGACTAAGGGTTTCTGCTCTCTGTTTCTCTCTGGCCACTTGTCACCATGACCACAGTCAGCACAGTGAGCTAGATGTGCAAAACATGTTGCAGGCATCTTATTTACAAATAATTCTTAGTTTAACTTAGTTTAGTGGGGTAGATTTTATTATCAGAGTAAACATAGGATCCAAGGGCTATACTGGGAAGTCTGTTGCCCCTCTAAGCCATCTTGACCATCAATATATGTTCTTGCCATAGGATCCCAGGAGAATCCTGGAAAAAAGAATCAAGGGAGGAGAAGCCAACGTTTTAAAGGGAAGAGATATCTGAATGGTCCTAGAGGGCAAATTGCTGCATGGGTGTGTGCTACGAAGTCTCTCCACAGTTCACCCAGCTTCCCTCAGAAAACCTTCAGAAAAAATTGGTATCTGTGTTCTTCTGTGAGGTATTTTTTGAGTATGGAAAGAAGTATAAAAATTTACTCCATAATTAATTACCATGATGAACAGAAATACTGGAACTACCAAAACTGGAAATACTACAACTATTACTAAGAAAGGTTGATATTTCCTTTTACTATAAATTCAGTCATTGACATTTATAAGCATTCTGTCCAAAATCAGTGACTATTTGTCTAAGACACAATTTTATCATTATTGTTTTTAAATGTGAGGTTAAATTGTGTTTATTATGTGCACCCTGTTGTTTCAAAGTATATACACACACTTGCCGAATGACTAAATCTAGATAATGAACATGTATGTTATTTTTCATATATATAATTTTTGTGGTGAAAGCACCAAACGATTTTAAATATGTCTTTTAAACTCACCTTTGGAACCTACAATTAAATTTCAGGCAGTTATAATTCATAATGTTGTTAGAGACAAATTAAGTAAACATAGCAAAATCATTTAAATGCACCTGTATTCATTGTTCTTGATCATATGGTCATAAAAAGCCCACGTTGCTTCAGAATTTGATTTTCTAAAATCTAGTTATAATCATGATCTCTAGAGGAAAGTATGTCATCTAAAGAAATTTAAAGGCAGAAACTTGCACTTCCAAAGCAATATTTCTTCTTATCAACCCTACCATAATTTGCAAATCATTTAAACGTTCTGAGGTCCACTTAATTCATCTAGGAAATAGAACCAATGCACAAAACGTTTTTTGTTGATGCATTGTCCAAGAAGACTAATAGAAAGAACTGTTCTTTAATTTCACATGAGCACTTATTTCCTTCTAAAAATCACCTGTAGATCATAGGAAAATAAATGTTTTGTTTAGGAAATACTCACCTCGTTAAGAGTGTGAGGATGTGAATTTAAAACACTTTTGACTAGGGAAACTTCATCATAATAAAATGGTTTAATTTCCCTGAGCATGAAATATTCCACCCAAGGAATGTATCTATTAATGGCAGGCTATGATTAATTAATTGGTTCTGGGAACTATTATACCATATTAGTCACTTTCATATTAGAGTTCCCGAGAGTAGCAAATAAATAAGACAGTGATTGCACTTCTGCATGTCCAGCCATTTCCTGCCAAGACATTTTGCTGATGTGCAGTTTCTGTTCAATTTCCCACAGTGTACTTCCCAGACGACTTAGTTCAAGCTTTGTTAGTGTGTTGCATAAAATACAATGTGTTCTTGCAGAAAATCTTTTCCTCGCGTTACTTTTTGTGATATTACAGGCAACAGTTTCTCTTGCGAGGCTCACATTTGGGAGGAGTTATTTACACTGACAGGGTGGCACCGTTGCCCATGCGGGGGATTGTGAAAGGGCAGGTGTCTTAATGTCAATTTTAACTCAGCAGCAATTTCTGCAGTTGTAAATAATTCTATTTTCTTTCTAGTCAGGTAATAGCTGTCAAATTAAAGAGGCGTTCAAAACTCATGGCTCAGTTTTGCTTTTTCATTATTACATCTGCAATTTGATTGGTGTGATGTATTTTCTTTTAAGGTTGAACACCAATAATTAAAGAGGAAGAACACTTATAGGAAATTTATTCTACTAAAGAGCTTTGCAAATTTTTACTCGTCAACCACCTGAGTTCATATGGCAATGATATTTTTAGAATGAAAAATACACATTAAATATATTTGATTAGTATTTTAAGTATAATGCCATTCTTTTCTTTTTTTAAAATTAAATCATAGCTGTGTACAATAATGCAATCATAGGGTACAATGTGCTGATTTTATATACAATTTGAAATACTTCCATCAAACTGGTTAACATAGCCTTCACCACATTTTGTTAGTTATTATGTTAAGATATTTATATTCTAGACTTAGTAGATTTAACTTGTACCCCTGTAAAATGCACCGTAGGTGTGGTCCCACCAATTACCCTCCCTCCACTCATCCTTCTCCCTCCCCTCCCTCTCCTCTTTCCCCTTCTTCTTGGGCTATAGTTGGGTTATAGCTTTCATATGAAAGTGTGATTGTTTATAAATTGGTTTCATAGTAGGGCTGAGTACATTGGGTACTTTTTCTTCCATTCTTGTGATACTTTGCTAAGAAGAATATGTTCCAACTCCATCCATGTAAACATGAAAGAGGTAAAGTCTCCATATTTTTTAAGGCTGCATAATATTCCATGGTGTACATATACCACAATTTATTATTTTCTTAAATAATAAAGCATAGTTTGTATTTCATTAATATCATGTCTATTAAATACTGACATGAGTAAATATATCATTCCTATGAAAAATATTCGTGTCAGACACTTCACTTACATCCTTTAATTCTAACTTCCTGATACCCCATATGAAAATCATATATTGTTATGGTAAGGTAACTGATTTTCAAAAACATAAGTCACTTCCCCAAATAACATATTTGTTAAGTTTATGCTATGAGGTTTCTGACACTACATTTAGTTTCTTGGTTTTTCTCCTCCATGCCACCTTGGGTCTTTGGATTCAAAAGCTTCTGAAGAACAGTGAAGGAAAGCAATGACCTCCACCTACGTTTCAACCACAAAAGCAACTTTACCCTTATTCACAGGCCTGCCTTGAGATGCAAAGAAATTCTATAATTAATTTTCATTATCATCTCATATAGTATCAATTTTGTTTCAGAATATTTCCACACTTTTAACATTTTAAAAAATACAATATGTCATTAACTACAGCCATCATGATGGCACTAGATCTCTTAAACTTATTCTTTCTAACTGTGGTACAGACACACACACACACACACACACACAAACACAATGAGATACTAGTTAGTCATCATAAAGAGGAAAATCTTGCCATTCACAACAACACGGATGTAACTGGAGGACAGTATGTTGTATGAAATAAGCCAAGCCCAGGAAGGTACATCCTCTCACTTATAAATAGAGGCTAAAACTGTTGCTGTCATAAAAGTAGAGAGTAGAACTCTGAAGGTTACTAGAGGATGGATCAGCTACAGGGCAGTACCCACTTTTTACCTCAGTTTGAATTTTCAACACATACAAATTAAACAGTAATTTGTTTAATAAACACAAAAGTACACCTAGACGAGAGGAACAAGTTTTAGTGTTCTGTATGGCACTATAGGGTGCATAAAATAGTTTACAATGTTTATTATTTATTTATTTAATTTATTTACTTATTTTTGAGTCAGGGTCCTGCTTTTTTCTGGGTCTAGAGCACAGGAGTATGATGTGGGTCATCACAGCTTACTGCAGTCTAGAATTCCTGGCTCAGGTCACCCTCCTTCCTTAGCCTCCTGAGTAGCTGGGGCTATGGGGCACACAACCAAACCTTCTGAATTTTCTATGTTCTATAAAAACAAAGTTTCTTGTTGGTTGCCCAAGACGGTCTAAAACTGCTAGACTCAAGCAAGCCTCCTATCTCAACCTCCTAAGTTCTAGCATTACAGGAGTTAGCCACTGTGCCAGACCTATTACATACTTTCCAATATCTAGAAGAAAGGACATTAGATATTTCCAATACAAAGAATTGGTAAACATTTGAGGTCATGGATAGACTGATATGAGTTTTATAAATGTAGTGAAATATTCTCTACTCTATCAATATATACAATTATGAGGAAATTTAAAATTATATTAGGAAAAAATTAGAGGTAAAAGTAAAATACAGAACTTAATTAAAATAGTATTTGATAAAGTCCAAGCATCTGTACCAAGAAGGGTAGATGTACTAATTTACTCTAACAAAATAAATCATATAAAAATAACAAAAACAGAGAACAACATCCAAGAAAAAGTTGAAAATGAATTACAAAATTTCATAAGATGCTTACATAACTTGGGGCCCCTTGTCACTGTGTCCCTAGATACCACTTGACCGGACATTTAAATAAAATTTTATTCTGTTTAATTCATTGTACTCTCGGAGTGCAGAATTATCTACATTGAAAGAAATTACTAACACATGAAAATTATATAGCACTCTTCCTAACACATGTTAATAATTCAATACATATAAGCTAGAAACAGTTATTATACGAGTCATAGTACTGAGTTCTTACTCTGTAATTTCTTCTATTCAGAGACATGAATACAACTTTCCTAATGACTCCTTTTTAAAATAGTTATAGCAAGACACTGCCTCTAATTATCTATTCCTTTCTGAGAAGAGGCTTGCCTCTGATCATATTCAGCTGGTTCCTCACAAGTGATTGAGAAGTTGAAACACCTAATAAATGGTATCCTTTAGATTGTATAAAATGTTTTCTATGGTTCTGTCTGATACTGTAATTAGAGTTGAATGCATGCATCATTGCTGCGATGTCTGAGACAAATTAATCTAAAGTCATGTTAATTATTTGGTATTCGCAAGAGCAAACATACATAGGGCAGGACAATAACACTTATGTTTAAGCAATTGAATCAAATGGGACAACCAATTAGTATTTTATGCCTTCTTCCATTATATATACAGCCAAATTATATTGGCTTGAAAATATCAACTGGAAAACTGCACTGGCTATTTTTTAATGTTCTTTTTACCCTAGTCTGAATTGTTAACACATATAAAAATGGATTACCAAGTAAGATGTCAAGAAAGGATATATGAGCAAGTTCAGAAGATAAATATGTATAAATAGAATGTGAACCAGAATATGGGTATTATCAGGGGGAAAAAAACATTTTTAAAGGAAAACCTAAGCAAAAACTGACAATGTTGGAATTATTGTAGCAGCATAGAGAAATTTCTTTAATTACCAAAAGAGAAAGAGAGAGAGAGAGAAATTCTATGGGAGAAAATCTAAGCCAAAATTATGTGAAAGTGGCATTGTCCATATCTATTCTTCTTACATATAAATAGAAATTTCATGGCTAAGTGCTCTTAGCTTTCAAAGGCCAGTAAGACACGGGTTAGAGGAAGTAATGAAATCATCAATGTATCAACGCTTGTAGGAATGGGGAAAATTAGTGAGGGGACTCAGAAAACAGCACCCCAAAATGAAGGTCTCAGAAGTAAAGGATTTTCTCTTACCCTCTCTTTCCCCTGCCTTTCAGTCCCAATCTTCCCTTAGGCTAGCCGTAAAGCTATGAAAGAATCCCCCTTTCCACCATAGGTGGTAGAAACCAGAACCCCTTTTTTGATATCCAGCCATAAATACTAAAAAATTTTCTATGTGAAAACTGGCCGTAAAGAAATTATCTCACTTACTGTGTTTGACTGTAGGTAAGAAGACCACCATTCCAGAGACCATCTGGGCCCAGCCCTAGAAGGAAAGAAAGCTTGCCTAAGAGACAGAAAACAGACAGATAGATCTTGCTGGGCTTCCTGCTCAGTCTGTCGGGGTTAGATAATACCCTTTGTCCAATCATATTTTCCAATCATATTTCTACATGGTTATCTATACTTTATTGAACCTAAGTGTAAAAACCAACAGTTTCCCTGTATTTTGGAGTTTTCATGATGAAGGCTCCCATATATACACATTAAATAAATTTGTGTATCTTTTCTCCTATTAATCAATCTACATCAGGATTGATTTTTTTTCAGCAAACCATTTGAGAACAAAGAGCTTTCATCCATCTACTGTATAGCTGGGAAGAAGATAAAAGAAACTAAACCTATTACCACAAGTTACATTATCAAATGCTATGAAATTAGGTAATTAAAAAGATATAAAAAGATATGGAGGCTGAACTTTTAACATTGGATTTTGAGGTGGTAAAACGCCTGTCAGTACAATTGTAAGATTACTTCTGGATATTATCAACAATTTACACATACACATGCTCATTTTAGGAAGTTATTCTTTCTTTCTATTTACAAAGAGGACAATATGCACAATTAAAGATAGATGCTTCATTTTGAGTTTAGATCCAGGTTCTAAATTCCATAGCCCATTGTCTTTGCACTATTTCATGCTGTATTTCATGAACATAAGATGACAATGGTATTTGGCTATGAATGATGGATCTCATCCTATCATAGAGAAAAAAATCTTTTAATTTAGTTCTCAAATTTTTGCATTATTCTTTCAGTCATGCCAGAATTTGTTCTAAATTTCTACCTTCAAAAGTACTTGATGACTAGCAAGGGAAACAAAATAAAACAATAAAGATGAGGGAACAAAGTTTTCACAAATGTATTTAAGGTAAGCAGTTATATTAAAATTATAGAATGTCTTAAGAAGACATAGCAGTGAAAGTTTACTGAAACAAGCAGAATCTCCTACTAGATTATATGCGTGTATATGTGTGTTTGCATCCACATGTGAACGTTATACGGAATTTGTTAAGTGGGTTTTTCCCAACACTATTGTAAGACTGTACATACGGTTTTTGTGAGGCCATTGCTGCTGTGTGGGACATTCAATTCCCAAGGAAGGATGGGCATAAATACTTAAGGCAAGGGAAGGTGTCCACCTGTGAGCGTGGAATTCACAGTAAGGAACTCAACCTGAGTCAATCTCTCATTACCTCGAATCCTCCAACTTGTATTTGGGGCATCTTCCAGCAGACATCAGATCGTTTCATCAGGGAAGCTAGACTAAGATTTGGGAAATTGCAAGAGAAGATTCCAGAGGAAAGGCGAAACTGTGTGCCACATAGCTATCCACAGAAACAAGTGAGCCCCAGATAAATGTTAGCAGCGTGTGTGGACAGGAGTGAATGCAGCAACTCCTCCTGTGCTGCACACACAGAAGCCCCTGGCTGCTCCACGTCAGTGCCACAATTCCTGCATTAAATATCTCCCATGACTTATCTCCGATGCTAACCCGAGACTATGCAAATACAAGAATTCTGGGAAGGTTAGCTATCTATACTAACACAGTACAAACCCACCTCCCAAATAATTTCAAACATTACATAAAGCAAACTTCAGAATGTGACAATTTTTTAAACAACCTCCACATACACTCTGTTTTAGCCTTCAGTAATAGTGGCATAAACTCAGAGGCATCACCTACCCAAACCGCTCCTCTTATGAAATCACAAACTACAACACACCTTGGATTCTTCCAGCTAACACAATACTTCTATCTTTATCTCACCTACTATCTTTTTTTTTTTCTGTATAGCTTTAACTTTCGTAGAATAGCTTTTTGAAACAAATGGTTTATATTTTCACCAACTCTGATTCCAGATTCAAGATATATCATGCATCTCACAGCAAGATGATAAGGACGTGGACATAGGTAGGCAAATATATATGTATAAGTGTGCGTATGTGTGTATATGTATGTAGGCTAGTGCTGAGTGTTTGAAAATGGCAGTTCTGAAATGTTCATAAGGCTCCTGCTTCTTTCATGTAAGATATGATATTCCAAAGGACGTATACCTTACACTACAATAAGCACTGTTTGGGGGTTGTTGTTTGGCATGATTAAAAAGAAATAAAATTAGTTACTAAATATCTAATTGAAGTTGTAAGAACTTTAATAACTTTTTGCAAGAAGAATAAAATATTTCTTTAAATATTCACATCTATATGGAACACCTTGCCCACCAGAAAGACTAGCTCACTCAAACCATTAACTAAAAGAGATTAGAAAAGAAAGACAGTGGAGGGAAGAAAATAGAAAAGTAATAGTTGTAAATAGGGAATATTATGATTTAATAAAAACTCCAGAAAAATTTTAGTCAACTCAAAGAAATTAATTAAAGATCATATTCTTTAAAACTTAGACTGCTGTCTTCTCTATTCTAAAATAAGTATTTTTCCAAATGAAATGTGACAGCAGTTAGTGTTAATTACTGTTACAAGCAACCGCTACAAATATCTACAGAACAATGGAAGTTCACAAAAACCACTCAGGCTACTCCGGTAGCCTAAAGAAGGAGAAAAAAACAACAGCAACAATAACACGATCAGGAAAGTTTACTTAAGTTTGAAACTATTTACTGCTCCAAAAATGCATCATGTTGTTTTTGGAGATTTCTTTACAATCTGCTGTATTTATGACTTTCCTCAAAACTGTGTTTATCGTTCTGAAAATAAATGAAAGGTGTTGACATCTGGCACTTCTCTAACCATGCCTGCTGTCGGATTAAAACCGTTATAAGTGACTGGGAAGCACTTGTCAATTTTATTTAAACTGTCTGGTTTCAACAATATGTCAAAATTTGAGATTGTCGCCCCTTCGCAAAAGTGAAATAGAATTTTTCAGAATATTTAAAAAGTTAGACTTTCATAAATTGTAATACAAAACTTGTTACATTGGAATAGAAAATAATTTTTCAATTACTTATGAGAAATGGTTAAAAAAAAAGCATTTAGAAGAGAAAACTTATCCCTACTAAATAGTACATCTTCGCTAAGACTGGGATGTACAAGGCAACATTTCTTTCTGGATAAACTTATTCTCCAACTACACTAGGAAAATGTCACAATAGTTCAACTAACCTTTTCAGATTACCATCTTTAACAAAATCTAAGCATTATTAAACTTAGTGCATGCATACATACCACAATATATAATTTATACCAAAACTATTGATTGTTTTAAAGCTATACTAAAGAATAAGCTCTTATTGGCATGCAGTAGAAACAAATAGTTATTTAGCTAACTTAATCAATATTTTTCATCAGTTTTTTTTAATAAAGCTGTACATGGAGGAAATTAAACGTGGAGAAAAATAGAATGAGGTAATAGTCCAGAAGCATTATTTGAAATTAAGAATATTTATAATATCTCAAACAGATGGGCTAGAGGACTAAGTAGAATTATCATAATGGTTCTATAATTTCTGAAGTTAGCATTATATATACACATATAGAGAGACACACATATATATATTGTACACATGCATAGACCTAAGTGTAAGGCTGGACACTGAAAGTGGAGCAGGTGCTAGGTAGGTGGAAGGAAGATGTAAAACATGAGTCCACAGGTGTAATAAAAATTAGTCTTAATAAGCCCAGGAATGAGAATCAGAAAATATGTGCATGTCTACAGAGGAAACTGACAACTAGGCCAGATTTTACAGTTTTAGTAGAAATGGATAAAGTTTGGTTAAATTCACATGATGTATTCTTTTCCCCAAAAGTAACATATTTGAGTTTATTTGCTCCAATGATAGGGTAAAATGTACAAAATAATGAATCCCAATTATTGGAGGAGCATGAGGAATTGAAGGGTATCTTACTGAAGCTTCCTAATTAGACATAAATGACAGTGACTAAACTGAGGATGACTTGCTTCCTGAAACTTCAATTAGACATTGATTAACTAATTTTATTTCTTTTTAATTATGGCAAACAACAACCCCCCAAATTGTTCTTATTGCAGCGTAACGTAGAGGTCCTTCGAATATCATATCTTAGATGACAGTAGCAAGAGCCTGATCAGTAGTTTTACACAATTATAAATTACGGAGTTTCTAATGTAATTTTCAATTAGCACTTGAATAGTCAATATGGCGCATGATTGTGATTAGACAATATGGTGCATAAATAGAGGTTTCTGTAGTCATCAATCAGCGACCTGGACTTCTATTGGAACATTGACTCAAGAGGCTGTGTCATTTGTGCTCAAACATTTACTCAAAAAGAATGGAAAAAAATAAGTCAAAAATATGGTAATAATTGAGCATGATGAAATGACAGTCCCTTATTCTTAAGCTACTTGCATGTGAAACAAACATTTCACAGATACTTAAGATAAAACACACAACTTTTTTAAATGGAGCTGTGCTCCCAGAACCATTGTAGGAAGGGAAGGCCTAGATTAATAATCACAGTCCTTTGTCTTTATGGACACTCAGGCAAAAGCATTTCAGATATATTTTTAAAGCCTTGTAGAAAACTCACCCTTTCATTACAAAGTATAAATATAAACGTCTAAGTATAATATTTGAAAGTATAAGTAAAATAAAATTCAGAAGCATATTTCATTTAAAATGGAATCCTCTCCCTGCTTAGTTGTTACTCAACTGCTCAACTTGGCATAAGCCTGTTAAATGCTGCATTTGGTTTTCACAGCCAGAATTAAAATGCGTTCACCTTCTGCTTCACTGTGTCACATACACATGAAAGAGCTCATGTGCACGTGCATTTTATTTCCCTTTTTATAATACATTCTAGTGGATTCAGTGTATGTCCCTCCCAGGACCTCTCCATAAGCTTCATGTTGACAAGGTCAATGCCGTTTGTTCAGGCTCAGT